>VDFB02356451.1:116141-190490 GCA_007258455.2 Sequoia sempervirens | reverse complement strand
GACCAGGTAATCTAGATTCAAGTAGTACAACATGCTTTGACCTTGTTAGAAATACAAATGAATATCTAACCTAATAATTAGAAGGTAACAATAGGCCTAGGTTACATTATAAATGCAATGGGCTTAACAGAAAATATAAAGGCCTAGGTAAGCTTGAGGAATGCTAGGCCTATACATGTTAAGATATGACACTAGGCTTAAATGTTGGGCAGATTCTGGCAGAAGGGTTACTCATAAACATAAGCATCAAAACTTGAGCAACCCGGAGCACCATTCAACCACAGGACAACAGGATTTTTGGCTGGATTTCCTTCTGATGTAACAATGTAATAGTACAAATACTACACATGAGCCTTGTCTAATGTTATGTATCTACAAATCAAAAACATGCACAATAGAAGTACTATTAGCAACAATATTGAAAACCAAATCATTGAATAAGTAACAGAAATATTGTCTCAATCATATAGTTCTCAATTTCAGGCATACGTAGCACAATATTGTGTCAATCATACAGTTCTCAATTTTAGGAAAATCAGTAGCTGAAGATTTTTTAGTGATGTTTGACAATGAAGAACATATTGACAAATCATCCTTACCCTCCATAATGTTTTCAAGGAAAACTGCCATCATAGCTAGGCATAGATGTGATTTGTGCATTTTGTGGTGCTGCAACTGCATAATATCCAAAACCCACCAATGCAAAAAAAATACTATGTCAAGACAACCTTCCCAGAAGTCATTGCTAAATTGCCTTCAACGAGTGCCCTAAATATGGGAATTTGGCTGCAATAACAATATGTTAACAAAAACTACTCAAAAGAATCTAAACAGTAAAATATTTTCTGATGTCCTTGAAGGCTTTCTAGCTACCATTGCATTCTAAATGTATGAGATCTCGCACCTCAAGAAGGCATTCCTAACTCGCATTATGTACACTTGACGAGTTCATCACAGTAAAACCAGGTTCTTGAGAAAAATAATCACAGCCTAAATAATCACAGATGAAGCTCGAAAGGAGCCAAAAAATAGAACCATACCCATTATTGTCGTAAGCTTTTTGCCTCTGCAAACAGTTGCTGAAAAGAACAGTATGAAAATCTAAATAAAGTAATTGCGACAAATGATAGCTTCCTTTGCCTTACTTATTGCCAAAAGAACCTGACATTCCCTATCTTCGCGCCTTCAAATCTACTCGACGCCTGCAATAAAGGTGGAAGAAGCCAAAGATAAAACAATAACATCATGGAGGGGAGCGTAAGGTTAAGAAAGCTTGAATTCGTTAGGGTTTACACTTGAAAAGCACGGGTTATGAAACACGTAGCTGGAGGACAGCTTTCAATAGTATACATGTCATAATTGAAGCCAAACAACACAGTACATTAATGCAATATAGAAAGCTTAAAGTACGATTGATTGATGCTTTCTAAGGAGACCTTGAAACGTGGTTAGATATAATGCTCTGTTCAATTCTCTCACAGCTTTCTTGGCTTTGACAAATATCTACGAAGTCCTGAATAGCATTATTGTTAATATGACCAACACTATCAGAAGGCCAACTCTATTTTAAGCTCGCATTGATCACCTAGTGACATTTTCAATGTGTTACCCTATTCTTAAAATGTGATGGGTATATGGACGGCTGAAAAAACCATAGGACACATCCCCATGTATCCCTGCATATCATTCATTTTATCCCTTATGAACATGCTTGTGAGCCCTACCTATGGATCAATCTTCACACATTATTTTAGGCTACAACAGCCTAGAGTGTTCTCGTTGAGTAGTTGAATTTATAAGTGGTAGGACTAAGTTGTAGTTACATAATATTAATAAAATATACTAAATGCCCATCTCATTAGCATACAAATTAATAAAAAGTATTATTATTATTTTTAATATAAAAATATGCAAAAATATTATCAAAGCTTTAAAAAAGGAAAATACGATCCTCAATTATTAAGCTTAAGTTATGACTTAATAATATGAAGACATGAAGATGTAGTTATCCCTGTCCCTAGAGACAGTAGCTATCCAACGTCTGTGATTGACCATATATTGTTGATTGTCCATCTTTAGTTGAAATTGTTTTTACATATTACAACCAACTTATGGTTTGTTTTTGGTCAATATTTCCTTTTTCAAACTAATACATGAGTCATGGTGAAATTGACAATTTAGTATTCGGATATACTTATGATGTAGTATTTCATGTATTCCATTATTAATCGTTATGCAACCATTGCATTGCTCTATTGGCATTATGTACATCGATAGCCACTTCTTCCTTCAAAGTCCTCCACCTTTTTAGCATGATGTCAATAATGGCATTATGTAATTATTAGCATATCTTAGTGAAGAGATACACTAAGACCCACTTCTTTTTGGGCACTTCAGGAGTACAAATTGTAGCTTCTTTGAGTATAATTACTAGTACAAATTGTGTCTTGCAATTTCAGTCTTACCTAGTTCATCATATTTGACATTTTTCCCATTTTTAAGTTCTTGCTCTTTTGGGATTAAGTGTGAACAAAATTTGCAAGGGATATTTATATCATGGATTGATCATAAGCCACATAAATAACCTCCCACATATGTTGAAAGACTATTGATCGATGACTCTGGAAAAGGGGAGCATATTTATATTGCTTATTGCTTTGAAAAATTTAAAAAGCAATAGGTAGACTAGAATCAGGATAAGAACAGGCTTCTCTGAATACACGATTTGTTCCTAGTAAAACAACTCAAGCATGCCTGTAGCAAAAGATTACAGTGCACAATTTGCTCCTAGTAAAACAACTAAAGCATACTTGTAAAAAAACGCTTATCTCTTTTTATCTTTACCTATATGTCTCTTTTCAAGCATTCAAAGTGCATTGAGCAAATGATGTTATTCTATTGCTTGATAATTAACTAGGATGTATCTTGTACCAAAATAACACTGTTAGATTTTATTTATCTTTGATTGAATATTTTCTTTTTGAATAAAACACTACTTAATATGCTATGATAAATCTTCTACAGGATATCACAGCCACAGTTCCATTGATTTTGGAACATAATTTGGACCAAACACAAACTACCTACAGATGGTTTCTCCATACCAAAACTTTAGTATATTGTATAGTCTACCTTACCAAACAATGAATGCTCCTTTCTATTACGATAATATGCTATTCCCATCTATTGTCCTATTTGTCGAAATGTGCCTGTTGATATTGTTACTAATCCTAGTAAAACATACTCCTCAGTTTCTTATACTACTGCTATGCAATGTAGTATTCTTCCTTTACTTCTTTGCATAGATTATTGCCAAATGCTTTCAGTCCAGAATATATAAGTAGCCGACTTCCAAAGCTGAACCCAAGAAACTGGAAACATAAGGAATCTAAGCTTACTATGTCATGATAACATTATTCAATAGAAGTAGATATTGCAAAAAAGAAATGGACACAGTGCCAAGGCAATCAAGTTCTCAAAGACTTGTAAAACCAATTCAAGTAACTGAACAAGTTAAATTGAATCAAATGGGATTCAACTACTGTGAAAAGGAAAAAATATATAAAGGTGTAAGAAGACGCACATGGGGTCGTTTTGCAGCAGAAATTAGGGAGGTTGGATCTAACAAACATCAATGGCTTCCAACATTTGATACGATTGAAGAGGTTGCAAATGCTTATGAAACAACTGCTAACTGCATGGAAAGAACCAAGGCAAGTACAAGTTCCAAGTATATCATTTCAAGCCCATGGAATTCCTCTGCAGATGCTTTGTTGTCATCTTACAAAGAGGATTCTACAGCCAAAGAAAATCAACATTTTGTTCAAGCTTCCAGATTCATGTGCTATCCACTATTTGATTATATGTGTAGTTACTCAACACATATGATACAAAATTTTAAGGCCAAAGAAGCAGCAACAAACTATGTTGACTCAAATACAGGCCTATTGGATGAAGTAATCTACAAATACTTTCCAAATTTGCATTACACTACTGCTATTGAAGAGAAGCAAAGGTATGGTGGTATATATGAAGTGGCAAATGGAAATGTTGACAACTTGATAGAGACAAATTATGACTATTTTTACATAAACCATGTGAAGGGTATGATTCTTAACACCAACTTTAGATATCAATTATGTATTATGGTAGTTCTAAATCATAATAGTGAGGAATAATAGATTATGTCATTTGATATGGAGATTTAGTGTTATTGTTTCTGATATTATTTCTTACTAATTAATTTCCTCTCCCACTATTGCTATAGATGATGCAACTATTGTTGAGAGTTTTTCCAAGCAATCTTCAATGTTGCTTGAATATGCTAGCATTTTCAACGAGACGAGCAAAGCTGAATACAAATCAATTCTTCAACATGTCCTCCAGCATCCTCACATGGATACTAAGAACATAAACAAGAACATTCACAATGGATGTTGTTGTCTCACCAAGGAACCTACTAATTCCATTGCCATAGGACAACTCAGCCACTGTGAAATCTGCTCACAGACTACAATGGAAGTGCAAAAAAATAAAGACTACAGAACAACATATGGAGAAAAGCATGAGGTTGTTGATGCAATCTAATGCAAAAATTATGCAAAATTTCCCAACCATGCTTTCCTTTTCTTAGAGTTTCAGTTTCTAGAGATATGCAAAAATGCATATAATTTTCATAACTTTGGAAATATGTATAATTCGACTGAAATCACTTTCTATTTCATATGACAATTCTAAATCAAAATTTGACGAGAGAATCATTTGCTTATATAGTTTCTAATAGATTTTAGTAATTTTTATTTTATGTTTATAGCCTTTGTATATATGTCTCAACATTTAGCTAATGAATGCTAAGATTCAGCCCACTAGTTTTTAATGCAATGTTTTCCTCCCAAAAAATAGACTAACATCAGCCAAGCCAATATTTTTTACCGAGTTCACTTAATTATATGCCGAAAGATAAATTTATGTATCATGTTGCAGCTCTTTCAGCTAGATTTAGCAAGAGCCAGAATTCAGCAAATATTTTCCAAGTATCAAGAATACAACATAATAAGAATAGAAATTCTCAATAATTATAAAACCAAATATATTGTAATGACATTTGGGAATTAACTATTGCAGAAGGCAGAAAGGCAAGTAACTAAGAAAACAACACAAAAAACCAATGAAAGCGAAACAAGCAGAAAAATCAAAGGCATTACTAGACATGGGAAAACAACAATAGATGCGGCACTACTGTTCCAAAAGCTGTGTTTAACCTAGCATTAAAGTTGAAGGACAGAGTATAGAATGAGAACATTTCAATACAATGTAGGTGATTGTTTATTTGACTCACTAGAACTGCTACTCAATTATCGTTACACATCAACCCAACTACGAAATGGGACTATTGATTTTTTCCTCGCTTGCCTTGCAAAAAATGAAAAAGAAGCAATAAAGTCATATAACTATGAATTGGATCCACAAAATCTATGGGAATTACATGGTGTACATGATCGCACAACATATCTTCGTAGAATGCGATTATCTGCAAAACCAGATTCTCCTAACAAAGAAATTGGACTATGGGGAGATGTATTTTGCATTCAATGGCTTTCAAGATGGCTAGATATAAAAATATGCCTCTGGTCAATGACAACAGCAAAAAACTATTTGCAATTCAACAAATCAGCCCTTGGGGAGTCCTTCTCAATTCTCTTTCATGATGCAAATGCTTCCAATGGACACTTCGAGCCACTTTTTAGGAATAAAAAAGAATCTTTAGAATACCAACCTTCAACAAAACTTCATCAACTCAAACAACTCACTAGGAATAATAATTACAATCAAAATACCAAACATTTTAAACCAAAAGAAATATTAAAACAAGCATCGCACATCGAAGAAGCACAAATGATAGATGTAGAAAATTATCAAATCAAAGGCCAAACTCAAGTTTCTAACATAGATGTTGTACTTACAAATGAAGGACTTTTTAGAATTAACAATTTTAAGTACAATGTTGGAGATTGCTAGTTTGACTCATTAGAGCTCTTACTAAATTATCAGTACACATCAATCCAACTACGAAATGGAACCATTGATCACTTCTTAGCCTGTCTAGAAAGACGTGAAAAAGAGGCAATTATATCATTGCACCGTGACTTGAACCCTCAAGCTGTACATGATTTACACCAAGTACAAGATCCCGAAACATATCTAAGCAGAATGCGACTATCAGCAAAACCAACTACACTTGACAAAGAAATTGGACTATGGGGAGATATATTTTGCATTCTTTGGCTATCAAAATGGCTTAATATACAAATATGTATTTGGTCAAAGACAACAGGTAAAAAGTACTTGCACTTCAATGAATCAATCGATTCACACTCATATTCCATTCTCTTTCACGATGAAACTCCTCAAAGTGGACATTTTGAACCACTTCTACCACACCTAACATACAATCTAAACTACCAATCACCAACAATATCCACACAAAATGAACAATTTGTAACAAGCAATAACCAAATTCAAATACTACATCCAATGAAAAGGAAAAAGCCAGAAAATTTCAACAATACTTCACTGCGCAAAATGAAACAGCAAATACGCAACAACCAGCCAATCATATCTACAATTTCAAAGCAAAACACCTCACTCTCACCAATAGCAATATTTGAAAAAACAATCCAAGATACACCAAAAAATGCATGTGCAATTTGTCAAATGTTGTATTTCAACAAAGACATTAGGATTTTCAAAGACAAATACAAAGAAACCTACTACCATTTCATACAATCTACTGATCCAATATTAGAATCTTCTATTTGTCGAAAATGCCTTACATCATTGAAACAAAACATGCTTCCTAAATATGCAACACCACATAATATTCAAACAAACAAACCATTGAAATATGTACAAGCTCTATCACAATTAGAAGAACGCCTTGTCTCACTTAGAATTGCATTTGCTCAAATTTGGGAACTAGGATACAAAAGATCGCAAATAGGATTAACTGGTTCCATCATTAATGTTCCAGTCAACATGAACATTGTACAAAAAGCACTACCACAATCTATTGATCAAACATCAACAATTGCAGTTTCTCTAAATAGACGATTGGAATACAAAAATGCATTCCAAAAAGGCATGGTACGACCAAATACTATCATGCATGCATTGACGTAATTAAGCGAAACAATTCTTTACAAAATGGAAAAGGTTGAAATTAAGGAAAAGGTTGAAATTAAAAAAGATTGGGAAAAAGTATTCTGAATCAATGAAAAAAGTACAACAGAAAGTGAATCAGAAAGTGACACAGAGTATCAATATCCCTCTGAATCTTTAATCCATGGATTCACTGAATCTAGATCTATACATAAAATGCAAGAAAAAATTATAGAAATAGCACCTGCACAAGGGAATTCTCCTATTGGAATCTTTAAAGATAAATATTCTGAAGAGATGAATTTCCCTACACTGTTTTTTGGCAATCCACGTGATGATGACATTGTAAAAAAATTCACATACCAAAAAATTGCACAATGGGAGTTACTACATTCAAATAGACAATTTTCCTACCACATAACAAACATATTTTTCAAGACCATTAAAATACTCATACAACAAGTTATGTCTACAATGTGGATAAGAATTCGTAAAGGTCAACTAAAAGGAAGAAAGCTACTAGCTAAAGATGTCAAAGACAAACCCAATCTAGAGAAGATACTCAAATAAGATATTGGCTACATTGATTTCAAAAGGATACGAACATCTCCTGATTATTTACAACAACTTAAAAAAAACGTATTTACAATGATACGACAACTAGGACCACCTACTTTTTTTGTCACATTTACTAGTGCTGAACAAAACTGGGATCCTCTATCCAATACACTTGAACAATTACATAGTTCACATCATTCAAGATCACAACAAGTACCTTATAGCCAAAATCAAAATCAAAAATTCATTCTCATCAAAAAAGATCCTATTACTTGTGCACGTTACTATAGACATAGAATAAATGCAATCAAAAGATTAATATTTACAGATGACTCTTTCTTTGGAAATGTCTTAGACTATTTTTCTGTAACTGAATTCCAGAATCGTGGAAATGAGTATGATCACTTTCTCCTATGGATAAGAAATGCACCTATCTATGGCAAAGATAGCAATCCAAATATTATAGCCTTTTTTAGACAAGTACATAACTTGTAGCACAAAGCATTTACAACCTCACATAGCTATATTACACAAGCATCATCATACAAAACAATGTAGGAAAACAAAAAAATCCATCTGCAAATACAATTTCCCATTGCCCCCAATGAACAAAACTATAATACTCGATCCACTGGTAGACAAGAATGAAGATATAATTTCAACTGCCAAGAATATCTTTTCAACCTTGGAAAAAGGAACATATGAAACATCCTTCTCATTTCAAATGTTCCTAGATCAAATGGATATCAGTGAGGACAAGTATATCATGGTTGTAAGATCAACACTCCATAGGCCTACACTACTATTACAAAGGAAACTGTCGCAAATATGGAACAATAGTTTTGCAAAGAAAATTCCACAATTATGGAAAGCAAATACAGATGCACAATTTGTTCTCAATGCATATGCAGCAGCAATGTATTGTAGCTCTTACATGACAAAGATTGACAAAACAATGACACAAGCATTCAAAAGAATACGTAAAGACCACCAACATAACAATATTGATGCGATAAAGATGATAACTAGGCTTGGAAATGCTTTACTTAATTTGCAACAAATGTCTTCACAGCAAGCTGCTCATATTGCCTTATCGCTTCCACTAAATTATAGTTCAAGGAAATGTATATTCATTGATACAAGGCCTGAAAACGATTGCACTTTTGTTTTGAAATCAATAAAACATATAGCCAAAGAACCAGATGAATCAAAAAATGTAATTTGTAAATCTTTAATAGACTACTATGTAAAACGACCCCCACATATTTTGGGCATATGCCTCGCAGAATTTGTTGCAAATTACAACAAGAACGGCTATAGAATCGAACCAAAGAAAAAATCAAATGTTATACGCTTTATCAATTTCAATAAACATGTTGATCTAGAAAATCATTGTAGAGAGAAATTACTACTTTACGTCCCGTTTACAATGCATGAGAATACATTGAAACATAATTTCAATTCATGGGAAAATGCTTACATACATCATGAGAAAACAATTCAGCTTAACCATGCAAAATTCAATTACAATGTTCACTCTGCATGGGGTGACATCGACAAAGCTATAGAAGAACTAAATGCTCAAGATGAAAACAATGTCAATGACACTAATGTCGAACACAATAAAAAAGCTCAAGAGGAGTATGACATACAAGTAGATTTCCAAACTACTAACCACATCAACTTAAATAGTAAAAGTCTCCATACAATTGAAATTATACAACATCCCCAGATAATGGAAAACAATGAGTACTACAAATTACGACAAATGTTAAACAAAGAGCAACAAGCAATTGTAAAGGACATTGTATTAAAAAAAATGAAAGATATTAAAAGTTCACTACACTTATTCTTGACTGGTGGAGCTAGAACAGGAAAAACCTTCACTGCAAAAGCCATATACCAAGCACTCCTTCGCATCTACAGTAATTCTATTGACAATGACCCAGATAAACCTAAGGGACTACTAACTGCTTATACAGGAAAAGCAGCTTACAACATAGGTGGAGTAACACTACACTCAGCATTCCACATACCTTTCAACAAATCAGATTTCATTCCATTGAATACTTAAGCATTGGATACAATGTCAAAGCACTATCAACAATTGTGTGTCCTTCTCATTGATGAAATCTCATTAGTGGGTTCTACATTTCTACGCTATGTTGACAAGCGACTACGAGATATAATGCAAATGCCAACTACATACTTTTCAAATCTTGATACAATCTTCTGTGGAGATCTTTACCAAGCGCAGCCTGTACTTGACTCTAATGTTTTTGAAAACAAACCAACAACCTCTTAACTAATGCCTTACAATTTTTGGAATGACAATATAAAGTGCTATTCTTTGATCTCTACCATGCGACAAAGAGATGAGAAATTCATAGCAATTCTCAATAGAATTCATGTCGGATCACAAACAAATGATGATTTGCATTATCTAAATCACCATTGCTTACGTCCACCACCGATGGACCCAACATTCCCTTTTCTCTTCTATAGAAGAAAAGATGTTGATGAACACAATAACAAAATGCTATCAACCATTCCTGGAGATATCATTGTATTAGATGCAAAGGATGAACATGAAGATAACTATGATGGAATAAGATCATACACTCTTAGAGCTACTCTACCAACTCAAATATGCGTCAAACCAAATGTACTTGTAGAAATATATGCTGGAAACTACAATACACAAGATGGTCTAGTCAATGGTTCAGACGGAATCTTCAAAGCATATACAAAACACAATGACTTGGATATAGTTTGGATCAAATTTAATGACACAAAAATTGGGCAACAACAAATCAAAAAACTGGCATACTATTATACTGAAAACATTCAGAAAGATTGGGTACCCATACTTCGCATTTCTAGGCCCATCCACACATCAATCATAAAAAAAAGAATTACAATTAGAAAAAAATTTCCAATATAATTAGCTTGTGCGAGAACTATACATCGATCCCAAGGACTGACAATGGATGCTATGGCATTTGATCCAAGTGGGATTACACAACATGGAATAACCTACACAACACTATCACGAACAAAATCCATCCAATCATTATTCTTGCTCAAACCTCTAAATGTAAAAAATTTCAAAGTGAAGAAAAAAATAGTCCTTGAAATGCAACGCCTTCAAACAAATGCCCAATGGATATTTGAAAATGAAAACAAACTTCATGATAACATCCCAAAAATTTGTATGTGCACATTGAACACATGTTCCTTACGTGCACATATAAATGACATTCTAAATGACCATGACATAATGGCATCTGATATCATATGTTTGCAAGAAACACACATGCATCCATCTAAAATTAGCATTATATTTCAAGATTTCAATTCTTTTGGTCTATTAAACATACATGGCATTTTGACTTTAGCTATAAAAAAATTTATTATATCTAAAACAACACAACATACAACACCAAACATTGAATCCATCACAATAGCAATTACTCAAACTAACTTTGAGTTGAATGTCTGTAACATCTATGCAAGACCCAATACTCCAATCTCAAAACTCTTAACAACGATCGATACAATACTTACACATATAAACACACAAAAAATCTTTTATATTATAGGAGACTTCAATATAGACATGAATATAGAAACAAAAAAGAAAAAATTGCTCTCTAATCATATGGAAAACAAAAAAATACAATTCATATTAAACGAAGAACATACTATAAACAAACCACTAATTGACCATGCCTGGTGTAATTCACACACACATGCATCTTCCACCTACAAATTGGAAGCATACTAGACTGATCACCTTGCCACATTCATAAATTTCAATCCTAATCAACAAAATTACTATACTTGACATTCTCACTAGCCATATTAAAATATTGGCCCTCTTCTACAAGATTACTACATTACTATCATTATTTCTATTATGCCACCTACCTTAACCCAAATTCTAGTTTCAAAATTGTATGCTTATTTCATCGTGTTTAACAAATATACTAATGCATCTATAAAAAAACCAAATAACTTTTCCCTCTTTACAACGAAAAACAATTACTTTTCTACTTCTTCAAACATATTACTCTAGCTAATATTTAACATAAATTACTACAATTTCATTGAAGTCAATCTAACACTGACAATTATTATTGCAGGAAAACAATGGAAAGTAGCAAGAGAGCAAGCAAGAAACAAGCAACAACACAACCAGAAACACCAAAAAGGTATTCAAGACACAAAATTAAATTTCCACTCTGCTAATTCACTTTTCCAATGCTCAAGCTTTTCTATTATATTTTGTACAGATCAAAAATTGGAAACCCCCATTCCATATCCATTGAGGATCTAAATGCACGAAAAGCTAGAAACACTTTTGAAGGTGATGTAATTGTAGTGTACAAATCCAACCTGGACAAAGCCAACCAATCACGCAAATTGCTCCGTGCAGATTTGACAGATGAGAAAGCTGAAATGACAATAACTCTAAATGCTACTGGCCATCTTATCAAACAACATGAAGACAAAATCATTCCTGGCTCAGCAATCCATATATCAAATTTCCAACTTGCACACAAAACAGATTATGATCGTGGTGACTGTGACTGCATTATCATTTTGCAAGAAACAAGCATAGTTGAAGTCATACCCCGCCTATGTGAAGAATATAAGTTCATACCAGACATGACAATTCAACAGCTACTTACAACAACAAATAGCTATCCAATTGGAATAGTTGCTGCAATAGTTCTCTCTACAAAAAGAACAGCATCACACTTTCTACTTGACATCAAAGATGGTCATTCTGATATGGACAAAGCACAGGTACATAGATGCTTCATCCACTTCTCCTTGACAACTTTAAATTCATTGCTTTCTTCTTACTATCATTACAATCTAGATATTAAATCTAATTTACTCACATTAAACAAACAGTTACAGTTGCATGAAAGTTTCACACAACAGTTCTTACAAATGGAAAACCTGGTGCGAGAAGACAAGTTTCCACCAATGTTATTCAAAAATATTGTAAGACAGAAAGAGCCAGAGAACAAATTCATAACTGGAAAAGCAACATATATTTGCAAACTAAACAACAAAAGAACAATGGAAAGGCTACAAAAACTCATCCAAACAACATTTCAGGTAATCATTTCAAATAGTTACTTTCAAAAAATATTATTACATTTTCTCCCCTACATAACAATATTGTTTCCATATGTGTTTCAGATACAGGGAATTTTAAAAGTTGCCAACCCCTTGCCCAACCCCTTCCATGCATTTTGTGCCAACTGCAACTTCAAGTTTGAAAATTATGGAACACTAGAAGACCAGGTTGCCTTTTGTGCAAGATGTAATGATGACATGAACTATATATTCTCCCCTTTTCTAAAAACAATTCTTATACCCGAAAACAAACAAATAATACATTGCTTTATCGATAAATCCATTGTGCAAATGTTACTACCTGAATTGCATAACACCGCCTATGAAGACTACATTGATGACAAATCAAACATCATCTTCATGTTACAGGATTTCTCGGCAAGGGGGAGCTTCACGTTGAACCATAACAACATCATCATCAATGCTAGCCATCTTGAAGAATAGTCAACAAATTCATGAAAGGTATGTAAATTATTTACCTTTAATATTTACCTCTATGCATGTCACTATTAAGTCAATTTCCTTCCATATAACAATATTCACTTACTAAAATCCACATTTACTACGTGCAGGCAACAAATTAGCTTGGAAAAGGGACACCATACCACTTCTTCAGGGTGCACCACACCTATAAGAGTTTCCTAGAATATTTATTTACAATACTACATGTCACATACTACAAGCACATTTCTTTCTTTCAAGTTCCAATTTCTATGATCCTTATGACTAAAAGCAAACTCTATAAATATATATTTCTATTTCTAATCAGACTACATCCTTATTAATCTAATTTAACTAAATATTTCCATTCTATCAAGTTTCAAAATATTTATTTCCAAAATTTGCTATGTCAACTTATATCATGTGTACTTATTCAATAAATTATCTCAATTATCTATGCTTGATAACATTGCATTTCAAAGTTCAATACATTTATATATTCAACTTTAATTAAAATTACACATTCATATTATGTTTACTATATTTAGATGATGTGCACATTAATCATTCACTTAAACTACAATTTAATTACTTCTGGAAAAAAATTCATGTATTAAATACCAAACTATCAATATTTCTATCTAAAATAGGCTTCCATATGTCCTTATTCCTTCTGACTCTCCCCACCACCCACTAACATTTTAGCAATCAGCAGGAACATGACGCAACTATGTCTCTTGTTGGAAAAGGAATCATTTTATTGTCCAATTTGTAGGTTTGGTTCGAGGGAATCGAGGGAATCACGCTACATATTGCCGTCCACCTTCAAAATATAAGTTTCTTGTCTTTCTTTTCAAGGGAATCTGATTTAATAAAAGTTAGCCTTAATATTAACTATGCATTTTCTTATAAATATCTCATATTAAAGTGTATCCATATAAACTATTCTTAAATCTATTATATAAATGTATATGCCGCTGGTTGTAAGTTTTGGTTTTAATGTATAGTGTTTTTATTTTCTTTCATGTCATTTTTTATTTATTTTATATTTATTTTGATAGGAATGTTTTAATGTAATAATATATTGATAAGTGACATATTCTTGTGTTAGATTTTATTTATAATTTCATCTCTATTTATTCTTGTTTCATTGTTATTTTGTATTGTTTTTACACATTCATTCCATATTTTGAAATCACCACTTTCTCTCTTTAAATCATTTTCGAGTGGCGTAGGACTAGTTTAAGTCAATCTTGAATAGAGCAAAAATGATACTAAAAATTTAGTACTTTAAATTCTAATTCTAAATTTTGTGTCCTTTATATACCTTTATGAACCAACCTAGAACTTATTTTTTGTGACATGTTATGTTACAGTATTTAAAGACATTCATTGTGGACTAAAACATATAGAAGAGAATAACATAAAGAAAAGGAGAATAATAAAACTAGACTTCAATTATAAAGGGTAATAAAAGAATCAAATATGCATCACCATGCAAGCCATCTACATGTCTTTGAATTTTATCCTTGATCTTTCTTATCATCATTAATGTAGTCCACTAGGTTATTCAACTTGGGAGAACTCATTCACCTATCAAGTTAGCTAGCTCCACAATAGTGTCTCTAAACACCGCCTTAATAGATTCAAAAACCTAGAAGGCGAAGGAAAACAAGTCTTTAGGTGCATTTTCTATTAGATCAAACATACATATTTCAAATGATTCTCATGAACAAAGTTGAACCCCATGGGGTGAGAGTTTGACCTAGACAAATTTTGAGAGAAACCTAGTTCAAATTGTGTTGTTCCACTTCCAACACATATAAGAAGTTTTGATTTTGAGTTATAATTAAATAGTTATGATCAAGTCAAAGGATAACTATCTATTGATGTCTAAAATTAGTTAAGTTTTTTTAATATGTTATTTCTAATTTCAAATTTCTATTACATGATTTCTCACCAAGGGATTATCTTAATAAACCAATTCCATAGCACCTCCACTCATGGGATACTAATAAACACCCCTAGTTTCATATCTACCCCTCAAATTTATGTTTTTGATATCCCCTTTGCAATTAAATCACCTCTTTATTTTCACTAGGTATATCCTATGTACCTATTTTTTGTCACATTTTTATATTTCCTTATTATTTCTACCCTATCAACTAAGGGTACTTCCTACACTTATATTCAACTCAAAACTAGTTTTGATTATCATTCCATACATTAAAGCATCAATATATTTACAAAACTAGTACAATTAGAGAAGTTAAAGTGGAGTTTGACTTCTCTTGGCTTGCAAAAAAGGTGATGAATGGGCATGGGCAAGTATCAGGAAATTGTTGTCAAGGTGGAGATTGTTGAATGTGCCAACAATAAAGGAATAAAATAGAATCTTGTGAAAAAAATTTTAAAAAAAAGAAAAAACAATGAAAACAATTTAAACAAAAAGATAAAACAATAAAAACAAAGCAATAAAATAAAGCTAATTTTTTTTCTAAGTTTGACAGGGGTTGTTATCTTGAAGATATTATATATATCTTGTTGCCTTGAAGGAAAAATCATTGTAATGAATTGTAATTGAAGAGAAACAACTATGTGAAGATTGTAATTAGTTTCTCTGAATAATAAGAATGTTGATACTTTGCCACATAAATCTATGTTTTGTCTATTATTCAATTATTCCATTTTGTAATCTTCATTATTTATTTGTAACTAACTTATGTTGCAGTATTATTTTAAGTTTGTGGGTTTTACGTTTTTGTTTCCACAACACATAAATCCCATTACAAAACCATAGGCTAGGATAAGCCCCAATGGATCTGAACACATAAGAAGGAATTCCATATTTTCTATCTACTATATGCACCCATGTTAAGTAGACCATCGCTACCCTCATATTATTATGAGACATATATAAATTAATCTAGTCAAGGGAGGTACATTAGGAATATTCTCAAAAAAATTATGAAGTCTTCTAATTGATACAAGAAATTTTTAATAGAAAAGTGTCCCAAAATACAAGAAATAGAGTAGATGAGTATAGTTCCATATCAAATTATTGTTGGGAGCTCAATGTATGTGTTGATGCCAAAAATTGGCAAGGTAACAACCCTTTGTGGGAAACTCAGTTTATGGAGGACTTATTGCGCTAAACTGAGTAACCTCTAGATTTTTAAAGAAGACGACTTCTTCTGTAATTGGGGTTTTCGAATGGGAAAAGGAAGCAAATATAAAAATAAAGAATCTAACTAAGGCGATGCACCAGAATTTAGATAAAAGGCACAATAAACCTATCTTTTGGATATGATCTAAGGGCCCGCTTAGAAATTTACCATGTCCTAGAATAATAGAAATTAAATATTGCAGCATGAACAACTCATTCAATGACAACATAATTTTCACACCAATTTACTGAAAAGAAGAATCAAAAGACATGATCTAAACCAACAAACTTGCATTCAAATTATAGAAGTACGGAAAATAAACCATTCAAACAATAATGGCACAGTATAAAGTTTATCAATAGCATAAGAAAACAAAGAAGTCGAACAATGGCACAGTCTGTGAGTTCTTGCAATAATCTAAACAATAAAAAGGCCCGGTGTCTCCCTAAAATTTTGTAATTATTAAACAAGTGGAACTTGAAAAACATGTAACATGTAATCTCTGAACCCCTCTTCAGAAATAAAGAGTAGTATATATAGTGAGCCTCTCACCGCTTGGCGAGCAGTAATTGAAAAGATTTTGAATCTTGAGCAATGATGTCGAAGCAATGATTCCCCTCGGTCATTGTATCAGAAAAGGTTTGGGCCATAGCACTTCATCACTCCCCATTCAGGTGCATCCCCTGTGAATGATGGTAGTGGTCTCGGAAAAGTTTGTGCAAACAAGTGTCATCTCCTCGTATAGGCAGTTAGAACACGTGGTAGCATATCGCAACCCACAATTCACTTCATCCCTTGTGTTGAAGAAGCATGCACTGAAGAGATGCATGGCAGCGTGTCACTGCCCATAGTCAATTTTTTTCCCTCCCTTCATTGAAAACTTGCGCTGAGATGACACATAGCAACAATGTTTACTATAGAAGTTGTCTATGGGGCCCACCAAATCTTTACACAAATGGGAGCTACATGGCACGTAGGCGAGGCCAAATGAGGAAGTGAAGGGAAGTGGCTAAAATAGCTTGTGGTGAAGACACGCGGGAGCATAGCAGGGGTCGATAGAAGAACAAAGGAGAGAATTCCCTCATAGAGCGTTGAGCGAACACGTGGCAGAGGTTGAGGTGATTATCAAAATGGCCATCGATATTCATTAAAGGCATGGACTGGTACTTAGCAAAAAACAAAACCCAAAGGGAGCATGGTGAATTTTGTATTCACAGCTTCTAGTGACTATCAGGGGCGTTTCGCTTGAGGAATGTGGAACCCAAAATTTTCTCTAGATCGCAAACCAGAGTTCCATCCATTGGTGACAAAATTAGAGCTTGGAAAGGGTTGCCTATAGGGGCAGCCAGTCATCTTTGGATGGTCTCATTATATTGCGCAAATTTTCCTACACTCTGCCTAGGTCGAGCATTTCTTTATAAGGCAACACCTCAAGTAAACCAGCCCCCGCCTTGAAATGGAAAAGTAGCCAAGCAAGAGGATGAATAACACCTTCAATGTCTGTTGTAGTAGGAGGTTGGTTGAAACTCTAGAAAGTGATTGGTTCTTGCTCCTTTTCTTCAATTTTTTCTACAATCTACTCGGTTGTGGTGATCAACTCATCGTCAAGAAACAGGGACGTTAGACCCATCTCGCTCAGCTGGGATAAATTTTCTCGCATGCCATCCATAGTCTGGTTCAAAGTAGCTACGATGGCTTTAGTTCGTTGGAAGGCCGAGTGGCAATGGATAAACTTGTTTGTTGTCTGGGCAGCAATATCTTGATCTTCGATTCCTACCTTGGCCAAGTTTTCATCAAAGACCATGTATAGCTTGCTTACCAAACTCTTTGCTTCAGGAACGTTCTCTATGATGAATCGTGGGAATTTCTCGATTGTTCTATGAACCTCCTAGCTCAATTTTGTTGCCTTCAAGATGAACCGAAGCATTGGCTGTAGTGTTAGGCAGAAGGATTTAACCTTCTCCCAATAAGAAATATATAGATGTTGAGCTAATGGGATGAGGTATGACTGCGCAGTGGAGGCTTGGAGAGCGTTCTTTAGAAGGGAAATCTTTGTATCCTTTTAATTGACATCCTCTGTTAATTTTGCAGTTCTCTTTTTTGTGGATGCAAGTTTCTCCCCGAGGCTACTTAGCTCTTTATACCAGTTATCCTCGGCTCGGACGCGGTTTGCCAATTTGTGTCAAGAGAGGACTTTATTTCTTGGAGCTCTTTTTCTAACTGGGCCTTTTGGCCTTCAAAGTCTGTATGTTTCTTTTCTAATTCTTGCTCATGTAGAGCATGTTGAGTTGCTAACTCTTTATCCTTTTGTTGTAGATTTTTCTCTATCAAGGCCAATTGGCTCTTATATTCCTGGTTCTTCTCCCGTAGCTCGTTAATTAGTGTGGGGTCAACAAATTGGGACTTATTGAGTTCCTCTTGGATTTTTCTCCACTCCAACTCTTTTGCACGCACTTTCTCTAATAAGCATGCAACTTCTACTTCCAGTGATTTCTCCTTCATCTCCAGGAAATTGACCCTTTCCTTGACAAGCTTCAGCTGCTCCTCCTTTTCCTTCAACTGATGGCTAGAGTGAAGGAAATTAGTCGTTACCACCTGTTGCGTTTCCTCCATGAGTTCATCCTTGTCCCGCGGTTGGGTTGGGGCCAGATCAAGCCCTATGGCATACATGTCGTAATCGTTTGGCAGCATCTCCCCTTGTGGTTTGACAACTTTCAGGTACATGGTGGCAAAATTTAGCGTTTGTTGCACTTTATTATAAATTGTATACACCTCAAAATCCGCCTCCTTTTTTTCATCGTTCGCTTTTCGCTTTCAGATCCTGAGGGCCCATGCTTCCTTCGTAGCATCACCCTACGATATGAATTAGTCTAGAAATTTAACTAGCCCGCCTATAATAGGTGCACTAGGAGGCAAGGTAAAAGGGAATATAAGTGTGGAAGGCCCCTACATTTTCTTTGGTGGGAGATTGACAATTTTTTAGGAGAAAAAGGGAACCTACCATAGTTTGATTTGCAAACCAGCGGAAGGGCTCATCAGTTGCTGCAATGATGGGGTAGTCATAGTCAAGTCTGTTTTCTAGGAATACTAGGTCAGACCTGAGGTAGCAGTAGAAATAGGGGTACTAATGGTTCTTGAGCCTTCAAAAAGAGAGGTGAGGAGAGATTGAGCAGCAGCAGCTAGTGGTAAGATTCACAGAGGCGTTAAGATAGATGGCCTTGTTTGGGAGAATTGAGAGAAACCTCCTGCAAACATTGTGGTAGGGGTAGAGAAGGTAGGGCCGACACTTGTAGTGAGAGGCACTGCAGAAATGGAAAAGGATACTAAAGATTGAGAAAAGAGAGAAGGAGCGAACGTTACCTGTTGACTGGATGTTGGTGGTGCTCCACTTGTTGTTGGCTCCTCACTTACTTCAAACTCCTGGTTCACTACGAGCACTTGGCTTGCGGCAGGATCTTGTGAACCTTCCCCCAGTATAGCTTCTATGCATTGTCATTTAGGGGGTGGGGAATCTCTGATCTCCACAGTCTCTGGTTGTTTCTACTAGGATACTCTTATTGTTTTCGAGGCCCAGGTGAGTGTCCACAAGGCTCTTGATATATGTCACACATTTGAAGTGACATAGGCAGGTTGCCCTGTGGGCTTCTTCTTTTGTTGAGTTTAGGATGTCGATGTATCGATTTCATCCTCTTCCTTCTCTTCTCCTTCATCGGGGTCATTGCCTCCACTAACGCTTGAGTCAAAAGCAGGATGCTCCTCATCCCATAGCTTGTCAAACTCTTCATCATTCGGCACGCTTTCATAAGGTGCATCAAGTTGTTTTGTCTCTTGGTGATACACCCAGAAGGTTCTGATCCTTTCTATAGTCCATTCTTCTTCCTTTCTCAACCTATTGAACAGAGTATTTCCCATTTTGTAGTTCTCATCATAATCCACCTCAACAAAATAGAACCTATGCCATGGCGACCTGATGTCTTATGTGGGAATATGAATCGGGTCAACCAAAAATTCATCGTCATCCTCTAGTGGGTTGCATCTCCTCTCCCAGTAAGGCTAAGGGTTGTGAGTTACCTTGATATGCTCATATGGTAGATCATTAAAAGGGTTGTAATCCCACTTGTCACAGATCATTACCAAACCTAAATGAGCCAACTTATCCTGCAACAACGGGCATGTCTGCTTCTTTTTCAGAGCCACTGTTTTGAAGGTTTGCAGACAAATGAAGAATCCCTTCCTCTTGGCCTTTTTTTCATTGCAGAAGGTAATATCAATAATGCATGCCTGCCAGGACAATTCAAGGGTCAAAACTTGATTAGTCACACATGTCGGAAGGAGAAATGGTTCATTGGTGAAGCCTCACATTCAGATGAATGTAAAATCCACTTTGAAGAACTAATCACATCTAGGAATGAAGTTCTGCATATACACTATCTGCGTCAAAGTGAGTCAATTAATACTATCTTCTCCTTGTAAATCTTGCAAAATCGGAGTCAAGAAATAATCTGAAAATGCATAATAATCAAAAGTGGAAGAGAGGAGAGGAGTCCAAAAATAAGTTGGCTTTCTTCTGTTCTTTTCATCAAAAATAGATAACTTCACCCACTTATCAAAGAAATCAGGGTTTTGATGCAAAAACATATGGGCGAGATAGGAAGGAAATTTAAACTTTCGTTCAACTTGGTATTTGTTAATTTGCTCTATCATTTTATTTGTGAGGTACTCTACAAAATCATACCAGAAATAAGATTATTGCCTGTGAAACTAAAAACCTGGACCCAATTGAAACGCGTGCACCTCCTTGTCGATGTATAGACCAAAAAACATGCCATCATTGAAAAGGCATCTTTTAGGTCTTCTGCAAAAGCATCATGTTGCGCCAGAATTCTTGGTGGCTTCCCTTGCTCTGATTCAATCCTTTGGGTTTCTTCGTTATAAAACTCCAGAGCCTTATTCCTGGTGTTCCATATATGATTCCCCCTATTTAGGAGTGAATGCCTCCATTGTCATCCCTCTTTGCTTATGATAAGGAATACATAGCATAGTTTGGATGGCTCCTAGAGTGATATTAACTAACAAATTCCTACCCTCAATAGTGTTGGTGCTTGAGTTGAAATGCTTAATGGCCACATCGACCAATTCTAGGCAATAGTGCACAAATGGGACCATATATTGAGGAAGCCTGTTGAACCATACTTTATCTATCGTCGACCTTATTTTTTTGGACACCTTCATTCTTTTGCAGGCTGCTTCCCTCAATCCTTTAGGGTTTTTTGCAAGAAAGGGATCATGAATATTATCCCAGTCCTCCTAAATTAAGTTATGGTCTTTGTAGCTTTTGGGCCTGTCCAGCTCTTTTGTGTTTGTCCACTTTGGCTTGTTAGGAATACCTAGTGTGGTATAGGAAATGTCTTCAAAGATATTGACAACTAGTGCTCCTCGCATATCTTTAAATAAGTTTTTTCGTTTCCCCTCCCTGTAATCCTTGGCTTAAACCTTTTACCATTTTTTATTTGTGGGAAGCTTTTGCTTAGCTTGAATTTTTTTGCAATTTTACCTCGGCTCTGGCTCTACACTAGAAATCATTTTTTCTTTGGGCAGCATATTTGAAAAGACCTTTTAAGTGCTTAAAGATTTCGCATGCAATACTTAGCGATTTTTCCTTAAGGTGGTAGATGGGAGTTAACTTTTTGCATTTAATTCAGCATGTACCGCTAACCTTTGGCTTGTATGAGATAAATCACTTGTCATTTTGATGTGACAATAATTCGTAATTGCAATTAGCAACCGTATTGTATAGCGTGATTTTCTTGGAACTTGAGCCAATGCTTTTCTAGCAGCTTAAGCACTCATATGCATTGGCAATTAGCATTCCAAAAGGAATGATTAATCCAAAGATGCGATCAACATTTGAAAAGATATGAGCTCTTCTTTGGAATAGGAAAAAAACTTGGAGAATGACACCTCAGTCTTTGGTCTTGCATAACATCGTCGATTGCTGCCACCAATTTAGGCTAATTAATTAGCCCTTATTAGTTTTACACACAGCAAACCATACTCAGCAGACACAACTGGGTGGGAAATTCGAGCATGCTCAGGCATAGCTTTCAAGTTGGTACTTGATTAGCATCACGTTTATGATAAGCAAATTACCATGCATTTGCTCACTTTTTCTATAAATAGGCATCTAAGCAGTAGCAAAATCACACTTAGTGATTAGAGAAAATTTGGTAGTAGGTAATTGGTTTAGCAGTTTAGCATTGGTAGTGCGTAGCGTTTTCATAGGCTAGACTTAGGAACTTTGCAGAGATAGTTTCAGGTTGGTTACAGAGCGATTTCCAGCATGAATACCCCAATTAGGCTAGTGTGTCATAAGTCTCAGACTACTTTCCTAAGTGAGATTTCTACTAAGTGTTTGAAGAGGATGACAAAAAATAAGCACTCATTGGCTATTATAGCCATGAAATGGATTTTGGGATGGAATTGCCTCGAATATGAGGACAAATATAGAGTTAACACTGATGTATGCTCACACTTTTTTTCCTCCATGCTAGATATTCAAATTCCCAAGCCCCTAATTCTTTGTCTTGTCAAAGAAATATTTCCCTAGAAGTACCTAAATGGCCTCAGAGAGGTAGTGGCAAATGATGCATTTGGTGGAGGCATACCGACCGTAAGCGACCTTCAAAGGTTCATAGAAGAGGATGTGATTGTACCATGGCTTCCATTTCTGAGTGTCTTTCACCTCCTGTCGCAAGATGAGCACTGCTAGAGGGTCACTTGAGCCTGCCATTTAATATCTTGCATCTACAATGTGGTGTCATTTTACGACATTGACTGGTGCATGGACTTCAAGAACCTTGTGTTCTCTCTGCCCCTGACTATTGCTCCTGTTAATGACGTCGTTGTTGTTGATGATTCCCCCGTGGATGAAGATATTGTGGACACAGTTGTTGATGCATCCATTGGTGTTGTCCATGTTGTGGACTAAAGACTATCATGCTTTTCTTTTTTCCTTTTAAAAACTCATAGCAATTAGTTTGTTTTTGTATACATGCCTCAAAAAGGCTTTTCATAAAATATATGAAAGAAGAAGAATAGAACTATATACATTTAGAAGCGTGGCCTTTAAGCCATTTTGACAATATAAATATCAAAGCACATATATAATGAAAATATATTTTTATATAACCATCTTGCTGTCTGCTTTTGGATTCTGCAACTAGGTCATCTTTTCCTTTTCAGCGTGTATGTATCAATTCAATTTGTGCGTGTTTAATTTTTTTCTCTTTTCATCTATGAGTTTATTTCCTTACTCTCTACAATTAATGGGTTACCTGCTCTTTTCCACCTTGAACCACAAAATAAATAAAAAGATCGGCCAACAAAACAAAAAGGGAAAGAAGGGAAAAACATTATAGACATATTTACATTGGTAGGGTAGCAAGCTTAATTAAATAGTTTTTGGTGAATTTTGTTAACCAGAATTCCCAATGCTTCTTTTTCCATTGTTTCTAACTCATGTGCATTATGTTTTTTGCATTGAATTATTCTGAACGGGCCTTCCCAATGTCTGTCAAACTTCCCATGTTGACCCGGCTTCATGGCCCTTTCATTAAATTTTAGCACTAGATCTCCGCACTTTAGACCTTGGTCGGACACTTTCTTGTCAAACCACCTTTTAACCACCTTTTGGTGGTTAGTCATGGCTGTTAGGGACTTGTCCCTTTTTTCTTATACTTCTAACAACTTGGCTAACCGCACCTCCATTGCGTCATTTTGTTCCACCTTGAGATATTTTAGCAATTACAATGTCAGAATCTCCATAGAGATAGGCAATAACGCCTCTTTTCCATATACTAGCTCATATGGTGAAGTCTTGAGGACTTGCTTAAGAGTGATGCGGTCCGCCCAGAGTGTTGTTTGGAGGTTTTTATGACATTACCTTTGGTATTCTAACCCAATTTGTTTGAGGAGTCATACCAAATTCTTGTTTGTCGACTCGGCTAAGTTGTTCCCCTGCGAGTAGTAGTTTGATAATGTTTTAAGGAATATGCCATGCATTAGTGTGAATTCACTTACCTTAGAGCCTAGGAAAGCTTTAGCATTGTCAGAGATGATAGTTTTGGGTGGGCTGAATCTCATCACCAATTCCTCTAGGAAATCTACTATCTCTACCTCTATCTCATTCTTTAGTGGCACAGCTTCGGTCCACCTAGTAAAATAGTCAGTGGTCGTCAAAATCCATTTATGTCCTACATTGGAGGTTGGGTTGATCATTCCGATGAAGTCCAAAACCCATTGTGTGAATGGCTCATCAACCACTATCAGATTGAGAAGCATTACGAAATTCTTTCTTCTCCCTGTGAAGAGCTAACATTCCTTGCAAGTTTTCACCAAGGAGTAGGAATCATTGAATAGTGTCAGCCAAAAGTATCCCGCACACATGATTTTGATGGTGGTTTTCTTTGCAGAGAAATGCCCGCCCGCGAAGCTATTGTGGTAAGTGTTGAGGATCCTTTTTTCTTGCTCTATGGTAACACACCATAATAGAATGTCGTTAAAATTTCTCTTAAATAGGATCCCTTCAATAAGCATGTATCTGATGTTTTGCAATCAATATAATCTCCTCTTCTGGGAAGGAAGTCCCAGCGGATACTTTCCTATATGCATAAATCTTACTCTATCTACTAGCCAACAATGTTTGGACTCTGACTCGTTCATTAGGACTAGCTCTGGCTGCTCTTCTTCAGTGGCCATTTCTTCATCGTGCGCAAGGTATTCGTATAACCCTCTTCCCTAAATGGTCTTTGTAGTATTAACTTCAATGTCATAGTCGAGGATCTTGGTGATCCAATTGGCTCTTTTCTTGGTGATTTCCCCTTCCATGATGTATTTGTGCACGTTAGAATGTGCAACATAGACAATCACCTTATTGCAATATATTAAGTGTTAGAACTTCTTGATCCCCTTAACTATTGCAAACGCTTGCCTCTAGCTATTGTAATTTGTCTCACATTCCTTCAGGGTTTGGGAGTGAAATGCTATCAGATGTTCTCCCTTTCCCTCATCATCTTTCTGAGTTAAAACAGTAGCAATGCTTGACTTGCTATTGAATACATACATTATGAAGTCCTTTGATAAGTTTGGATTGACCAGAATAGGAGAGGAGGAAAGAACATCCTTGAATTTCTCAAAGGCTTCTCTGGCATCCTTTGTCCATTTAAACATTTGATCCTTTTTCAGCATCAAGGCAATTAGCCTAATTATTCTTGCAAAATCATAAATAAATTTGCGAAAAAAATTCACCTTTCCCAAGAAGGACTGGATTCCTTTCTTGTTGACCAGAAGGGGAAGCTCTTTGATTGCTTTCACCCACTCAGGATCAATTGAAATTCCTTCTTTGGACACCACGTTCCCCAATAGCTTGCCTTGCGATACTCCGAAGACATTTTTTTGGGTTCAGGGATATCCCAAACTCCTGGAATTTCTTGAACACCATCTCAAGGTGATCAAAATGATCATCTTTGGATTTGGAGAACACCATCAAATCATCCAAATAGATTAGGATAATCTTGTTGATTAATTCGCTCAAAGAAATATATATTGCCCGTTGGAAGGTGGCTTCTGCGTTTGAGAGGTCGAATGGCATCCTAGCATATGAAAACGTTCCCCACTTGGTAGTGAATGTTGTCTTATGTTGATCCTCTTCTTTGAACCGCATCTAATTATAACCGAAGAAGCCATCTAACAAGGAAAACATCTCTGATCCTGCCACCGTTTACAGGATTGACTCCATTGAAGGTAGCGAGTAATGATCCTTCAGGGATGCTCTGTTTAGGTCACGAAATTCTACACATAGATAGATATCTCCATTCTTCTTTCAGACCGAGACCAAATTGGATACCCATGTGCTATGCTTGATTAAGAAGACAATCTGCGATTAGATTAGCTTTGTTAATTCTTGGACCATTAGCGCTTCAATCTTGGGATTCATTGGCCTCTATTTTTGGCAGACCAGTTTTGCACCTTCTACCAACTCTATTGCATGTTGAATGATATTGGGATCATATCCCCTGAGGTCATCGTATGACCAAGCCACCACTCCTTCATATTTCTCGCAAAAGTTGATAAGCCTTTCTTTATCGTGATACAGGACATCCTTCCCAACTTTGAGCTTTCTTCCATCTCTGACCTGCAAGTCCGCATAGTCACCTTTGTCTACTACAAACTTTCGTTTGTCATTTCTTGCACCTTCACAATCGAAAATATTCTTGAGAGTGACCAATCCCTTTGGAAGCTTGTTGGATTTTAGTTGAATAATTTGTCCTTCATAAGCTTCGACAATCTTCAGTTGGAGCTGGTCAGCAATTTCTCTCAACTGCTAAATGAATGAGGCAATGTGTTCATCACCATCAAACACTTGCTAGCTTTGGTCGCTGTCTAGAATCATCAGTCAGACTATCACTCGTACATAGTGTTTGTTGTGATTGAGATCGGAGGTAGGATCAAACTGGGATCCGATTAATTCCATGCAGTGCGCATCTATATTATGTTCTTAGGGCACCGTCTGAATGTTGAAAGCTTCAAAGCCCTCAATCAAGTCCCAAACTCGATGTCTATAGAATCGCATGCATACATTCTTGGCCATAGAATTCCTCAAACTTGATTGACAACTAGTTTGAAATCTTCGAACACCATTAATTGATTTATGCCCATTCGTTCCGCAAAAATGATACCTTGCACTAGTCCTTCGTATTCAGCTTCATTGTTCGAGCAAGTGATCTAGAAGTGGAAAGACCTCAGTGTCTTTTCATTCTGAGGGGATATTAAACATATCCCAGCTCCTGTGCCATTCTTGCATCTTGCTTCATCGAAATGCAATGTCCATAACTCTAAGGCTTGACCGTTCTCTAGTTTTTCGATGACCTTCAAGAGCACTAGATCTTCATCATAGATGACATAGGTGCCCAACCTGGTAGCATGGTAGTTTCCAAAAGTATTAGTATCCATATGTTCACTCAATAGAACATCTTCTTGATTGGTACGATCTTTGGTCACCTTTTCATCTTCCAGTAGCTCAGCGCAATACATTTCTTACTTGGTGATAGAAGTATGAGCGGCCTCAAAGTTGATCATGGCCTCATTGGCCACATGTTATGAATGTAGAGCTTCATATTCTATCTTCATTGTCACACTGTGCTTGATCCTGAGAATCATGTGCAACCAATCCAGGGATAGGTCTCTACCCACCTTTAAAGTAAATTATTGGGATAAGCAGACACCAAAGATGGGGGGAACATCAATGATCATAGTATCTTGTGACACCATGATGCTAGGGCAGGTGAATAGAGTCAAGGGAAGATCCTTGATGAGACCGAGAGTTTTGACTTTGTTTCCATCAAGTTGCATCACTCCCTTTTTTAAAGGTTCATAACTGAGCCCTAAAGCTTCAACTATCTGTTAAGGCATAACTATGGTGCTAGCACCAGAGTCAATCATGGCATTGTGTAATAACTTCTCTCCCACAATGAGTGTTAGGAAGAAGGGTTTGGGTTTTAGGTTATCCCTTACCTCAACGGGAGCTTCCACTGTGCTATTTATGAGAACTTTGGTCAGAGGTGATTGATCAATAGCCCTTCCTTTGAGCAATTGCTCCTTTGGTTCAATGATTAGATCCTCCCCGAGTGCCTTCTGTAGTAATGTCTTCTATTTTGGGATAGCTAATATATCCCAAAGAGACACATTAGTGGATGATTTCTTTAACTGCTCTACCACGTTGAAGGGTGGCAGATTCAGATATTTTTGCTCCTTTGCTCTTGTTATGACAACTTCCCTCCATAGTGGACATTGTAGCACCACGGTGGAGGTGCTAGGTGTTTGGTCGAAAGCACTTTTAGGTTGTGGGCTGACTAGTTGCAGGACAACTAGTTCACCCATGAATCTCCTCTTTGAGCAAGTGTTGTAATTAGACTGTACTTGCGGTGTTTTAGATGTGGATGCATCATTGGAAAACATGACTTCTTCTTCTTCCATCCATGAGAAGAGTGCGTGATCAAGAGCGATTTTTGCTTCCTGCTCTAGTGACATCCCTTGCATTTGTGTGGTGAGCACCGCATTGTCCATTTGTGAAGAGGTATATACATAGCTTCAGGGTCTGACATTGCGGCTTAGCTATGCTACTCTGCCACCTTTTGTCGTAGGTTGTCGCGTGGAGAGTTTTGGGGCATGTGTGAATCACTGCAAGGGAAGCACCAGGGGTTGGTTTCATCCACTAAATTTTTCTTCCCCACAGTCAACTCTCTACTTGAGCTTAGGTTGGTGCTTTGCAGAGGAGTGGGTACCGGAACTATCTATTTTTTTGTTTGTGCCTGCGGATTTGTGCAAGTGCCTCCTTGGAACTGGTTTTGTTGGTAAGAGGACCTTCCACCTTGATAATTCTGGTAGGTTGGCTTTTGAGGTATGACCTGGTTGCACTGGATAACAGTTATCTTGTTGGCCATATGTCACAACATTTCCTTGACGTCACTCATATCCTCCTTGGAAGAACCAAATGTAGAAGCAACATTTTGTGTCGCGCTTGGATACGTGTACATGGATTGAGGAGGAGTCAGTGCACTGGTAGAAGGCATCTCCTAAGCAGAAACCAATATTTTTGGGAATATAGGAATGATGGGCCGAGGTGGCAATTTCCCAACATCTATCAAATTGTTCTCTGCCTTGACAATGACACTATATGTGCCTGGTAGTGTGGTTCCACTAAGAGACTGGATCATCATGGAAATGCCAGGGTTGATAGATTTTAAATAGAACATAAATGCCAAATCGAGCAGTGGACGGATATCAACTTGAATCCTCTGCCAGCTAGTATGGAACCACGAATTGAAGTCAGCCATGGCTTCATTCGGGGCCCACTTTATGACTAACAATTGATAATATAGAGAGGATTGGTCTCCTTCATTTGAGAATCTCTGGTAAAAAGGATCTCCAAGCTCATCCCAGGTACTAATAGTGTTTGCTTGCAGCGTTTGGTACCAATCTAGTGTCTTGCCTCTAAAAGAGGTGGCGAGCAACCTTAGTGCTATATTTTGGTCAGTAATGCCATGTACTAGACATACATCTGCAACATCTTACAGATGTTCAGATGGTGTCCTTGAGCCATCTTTGGTGAATTTAGGTATATCCTTTAGGGAGAAAACTGGGATAGCGGCCAGAACAAAAGGTTCTACTGGTGCAACAAGAGGACTTTCAACATCCCATGCCACATATTTTTTGTTGTCAACAGGCAACATGGCTAACAGAAAGGGCGGAGGAAGTAGAACGTTCACTAATTGAGTCATGGGTTGTACTGTCCCTAATGGTGGCACTAATAAACCAAGATTATTTTTTGTTTGGGACCTAGTAACAGGTTGATGGCTCATACACCCTTCTTAAAATTAGATTCATTTAAAAGCAGTCCCATCGGGCGTGCCAGGAAAAAGAAAAACTGTTGATGCTAAAAATTAGCAAGGTAGCAGCCCTTTGTGGGAAACTCAATTTATGGGAGACTTATTGCGCTAAACTAAGTGACCTCCGGATTTTCAAAGAAGTCAACTTCTTCTATAATTGGGGTTTTGGAATGGGAAAAGGAAGCAAATATAAAAATAAAGAATCTAACTAAGGCGATGTGCTAGAATTTAGATAAAAGGCATGATAAACCTATCTTTTGGATATGATCTAAGGGCCTACTAAGCAATTTACCATGTCCTAGAATAACATAAATTAAAGATTGCAACATGAATAGCTCATTCAATGACATAACATAATTTTCACACCCATTTACTGAAAAGAAGAGTCAAAAGACATTATCTAAACTGGAAAAATTGCATTCAAATCATAGAAGTATGACAAATAAACCATTCAAACAATAATGACACAATATAAAGTTTATCAATATAGCATAAGAAAACAGAGAGGCCAAACACCGGCACTAACTCTGTAAAAGGCAGATAAACCTATCTTTTGCTAAGGGCCTAATCTGTCCTAGAACAGCATGAAAATTCAATGGAAAAGAAGAGTCCTGGTTCAAATTATAGAAGTCTCCATTCAAACAATAATGACACAATATAAATTTTATCAATAGCATAAGAAAACAGAGAGGCCAAACACTGGCACAATCTGTGAGTTCTTGCAATAATCTAAATAATAAAAAGGCCTGTGTCTCTAAAATTTTGTAATTCTTAAAATAGTGGAACTTAAAAACATGTAACATGTAATCTTTGAACCCCTCTTCAGAAATAAAGAGCAGTATATATAGTGAGCCTCCCACACTTGGTGAGCAATAACCAAAAGACTTTGAATCTTGAGCAATGATGTTGAACAATGATTCCCTCAGTCGTTGTAACAGAAAAGGTTCAAGCCATAGCATTTGGTCGCTCCCCATTCAAGTGCATCCCCTGCGAATGATGGCAGTGGTCTCAGAAAAGTTTCGTGCAAACAAGTGTCGCCTCCTCGTATAGGTAGCTAGAACACGTGGCAGCATATCACAACCCACAATTCGCTTCATCCCTTGTGTTGAAGAAGCATGCACTAAAGAGACGTGTGGCAGCGTTTTGTTGCCTGTGGTCAATTTTTTTCCCTTCCTTCATTGAAAACTTGCGCTGAGATGACACGTAGCAACAATGTTTACTATAGACGCCACTTGTGGGGCCTGCCAAATCTTTACACAAATGGGAGCTATGTGGCATGCGAGTGGGGCCTGATGAGGAAGTGAAGGGAAGCAACTAAAATAGCTCGCTATGAAGACACGTGGGAGCATAGCAGGGGCCGATAGAAGAACAAAGGAGAGAATTCCCTCAAAGAGCGCTGAGCAGACACATGGCAGAGGCAGTGGTGATTATCAAAAAGGGCCATCAATATTCATTGAAGGGATGGGCCGGTACTTAGCAAAAAACAAAACTCGAAGGGAGCATGGTGAATTTTTTATTCACAGTATGCAATGGCTTCTAATAGACACAATATCATATATGGTGTAAACATTGTGTGTCATTTTTCTACCAACTATGAACTACGACTCTAGATGACAATAATTTTCAAATATCTTCAAGCACCAACTAAACATATAATTCCAATCGATGGGAGTTCACAAGAATATTTTATGGTTAGGGGAATAGCAAGAGATTAGTTTAAGTATATTATAAATGCAATGTGCATCTCAATTACACAATAAGAGAAATTCAAATCATGCAATTCCTAAAACTGATACCCAAATAGTATTCACTACTTTAAAGTTAGGAAATACATAACTTCTCTCATATGTAGACCAATGAATAATTTCACATTATCTTATAGCTTTGTAATGGAGATGTAGCATCTTTGAATTGTTGGTGCATAAAAAAATTGATTACTTTGATTTTAGGCTCCAAGTGCCACCCACTATATTTAGGTTCACTATACAAACCATTTTATTACACTTTAAGTAGTGCAGGTCTCATCTTATAAATCTTCATTACTTCTTACCAAGGAAATGATGAGCAAAGTCCTTTGTAGTTGATACATCGACATGGACCTCAATGTAGTGTGATGGATACCATATTGACATAGAGTTGATTTTCATAATGTATTTTTAGTGTTAAACTATATTGCATCATGCATTTGAACTTGATATTGATTTAATTATGTGCTGGTAGAAATGGGTCTTTCTTTTGCAATAAGATGAAATGTCCATAGGTCATTGGTGTCTCAACAAATATTTATTAGAATAATTATTATCTATCAAGATATACATGGTCTACACGTATTAGAAATTACTTACATTGAAAAGAAACTCTTAGGCAAGCAATGATCATGAAAGTAGATCCAACTTATTCTTTTGAAGAGAAGGTACCTCTTTACTACAAATTTCATATTTTATTTTTCTTTGGTTTGTAATTATTAAAATCCATGCAACACAAAGAGGGAAATATAGAAAGAGAGATAGATGCATGGGAAATCCATTTGAAAATATTATCAATTTGTCATAATAATTTTGTTAAATCTATGATATTTTTCCTTGTTGTGGGTGTGGGATCTTGCTTGCAAAGGGTGTCTTCTACTTCTCTTCTTCCTCAGGTATCAATTTGGGGTCCCACCCATTATAAAGGACTAAGAAGAAAATGAAACGACCTTCATGCTATATGTAACTATCAATATAACATTCAAGTTATAATTTTTTCATTTGTTTATAAATTCCTTAGTTGAAGTTAAAATTAAATTTTGATGGCAAGCATATTACTTAGATCTACAATTGTTGAATCAAAGCCCTATATTTTAAGTCTTACATTGACCATTTCATCTCTAATGATTACAATAATTTAGTGGGAGATCTTAGTGATGTTCATCAATACATTTGAGAGTCTTGAGCCTACATCTCTAGAGAGTTTCAAATACCTATTGGGAAGTGTCAAGTCTGAAAATCGGCCTGTAAACTCAAATACACCCTAAATCCAAGAACAAACAATCTATTGATTTCGTTGATCAACATGCACTTACTAAATAATTTGAACCATTGCCTTGGGAAATGCATTGACCAATGAATTTTATTATCTTGTATTGTTTAGGATAAGTGGCAACCATTAATTGCCAAAAGTAGACCTCTTTATATCATTCCATATAATATGTAATAATAAATATAAATTAGCTATATCTTTTAATAAATTTTGTATATATTAAGTAATAAATATATACCAATACTAAATTATATATCATATTATACTTATATTTAATGATGTATAATTTATATATATATATATAAAATAATACAATATCATTTTTTCTGGTGGTAAATGCTTTTGACTAAAGTTATGAATCGATGAGGCCACACAGACAAGGGACCTCATCCCCAACATGAATACTCAACAATAACACCCTGGCAGGGGTTTGAACTTTGGTGGAAAGACCACGACACCACAAATGAACCATTTCCCTATGCCATCACTAGCTTAGAAATATATTATCTTAATATTATAGTATTGTGCTAGAAATATTTAAATATAACAATTTATCGTATATGTAATTTTATTTAATAATATTAAATTAAGAATATTTTACAAAACTATATTTTATTATCTAAAATAAAAAATTAAAGATATCATTAAAAAATAACTAAAAAAATATTTTAAAAAATATTAGAGTATAAAATATAATAAGTTATGTTTGGTGTGGAGCCTGATTAAGTCTCCAAGTGGGAGATTGTTGGTATGTGAAGACTAATCATGCAAATACTATACACTCATAACGTATCAATGGGGTTCAGGGCATCGGCCTAAAAAAAAATCGTTAACACATCAAGGTTTCCCTGTTGACATGTTAAGGTTTTTTTTCCGCTGACACATCAAGGTTTTTTCTCGTTCACATGTCAAGGTTTTCCCATTAACACATCAAATAAAAAATGACCTTGTAAAACCCTAATTCTAAAAGGTTCGAAAAAGCTTGTTATAAGCGGCTGGAATGTATGTTGTGGCATGGTGTTCGTGAGATTGTAATATGTTTTGCACTGGATAATAAAATCATTAGATGGTTGAGTTTATGTGGATGTAGCCCATATTGGGTGAACCATGTTAAATTTTGTGTTGATCTCCTTTGTGTTATTCTTTATTGTTATTTCTACGTTATTTAATCTACATATAATTGTTAATGTTTATTGCTCCAATCTATATGAACCCTAACAATTTATATTATATCAAATATTGTATTGTTGAAGTTTTTTAGGAATACTTTAAAGTTGGTGGTCTCATGAATTTAATAGTGCACTTCAACTTAAAAGTTTAAGCTCCAAAATTTAAGGAATGAACTACAATGCTATGATAAAAATGAACAAATAATAATAATTTTCCTTCCTTTTTTTCTAGTGGGAATTTAAAACTTCGGATGATTGAAAAGTGGCAAAAAAATTTCTAAGTTGTAGAGGTAATTTCTACCTCCACCCCAATTTCATCCACTCAAATCTACAGTTCTAAAAGGTGGGGGCTACTATTTTTCAAAAAAAGGTTCCATTCAGACCAATACCATAGTTTTTTTTGCTTCATAGGACCTTCTACTCCATGAAAATAGATCCTAAAGACCTCCATGGAACCACTCCCTTATTCCTATCCCCAATATTGGAGGAGGTGAATGTTTAACACACTGGAGAGTGCATTTTCTTTGGGGAATCAAAGATCATCATCCCTTTGTGGCAAGCAGGTTTAAGAATGTCTGAAACAAGTATTAGTATTCATAAACCTCAGACAAAATCATAACTTCTTTAAACCCTTACAAATGTGCATTTTTGCATCGGCATCAAAATGGATTATCGGTACTAAAAACTCATTTAACAAAAATTCCAACATAATTGAATCAAACGGATTATCAGTGCTAAAAAATCATTTAACAAAAACTCGAACACAATCGAATTTAGAAACAATATTTATCAACAATATGAATTGTGAAAACTTGATATTATTAAGATTGTCGATGCTAAAAAAAAAAGAGATTGTCAATGGTTAAAAAAAAAATGAGTGCATAACTTCTATATGACCCACGATACAAAGTTGGATTCGTTGTTATTTCCTGTGTGAAGACATAGAGAGAGTATATCAGCAACGAATGGAGCCAGGAATTATGATCTTCAAGTCCCCATCGAACTACAAACTCATTTGGTAGCACATCAGGCCAGTGGCATTTCTTCTGCATCAACTAATGGAGACCAAACTGACACCATAGAAGGAATTCATTACTATTATAGGATCTCCAACAGGTGATAAAGCCTTCCTCATAAGCCTCGTAACCTTACCCTTTTTTGTACGTAAGATCTTCCCCTCTACATCGGCTTAAGGATGGCCTGGAATGTAGGATGGGGCGATGTTAATACCATTGCAAGACCCCCAACACACGTTTTTATCCATTCGTTGAGCTCATGTCTATGCACATCAGCCATGGAGTGCTAGTCGCCAGCACAGAGCAAGGGCATTACTATTCCCAACTCCCTAACAGGGGCCATGACCTATCCTCCATTGTCTTATTATAGGCCTCCTTATACCCGCCTACCATGCATGAGGGATGCCAATATCCAGACGCCTGGAAAACAAAAAAAGACTTGCACCATATAGCATATAAATAAATATATGTTATATATTATGTATTAGTATATTATTGTATTATTATTATATTTTATATATCATTATATTATATAATATATTATTACATATTGTTTTATATAATCTATGGTATTGGGGTTTTGAAGAGGTTCATCTTCTTGTGTCCGGTATTGGAATATGGCCAAGTTTGATATGCATTCAATTTTGTTTCATCAGACTTTCAGGTTGGCAAGTATTCTCCACCTAGTCTGGCATGCAAGGGAGAGTGTGGTAATGTATCAAGATGGTAGGGGCTTGCTTCCTTGCCCAATGTGTCAAAGACGATGTATAGGTATATGTTGGAGTTTTAGAACTATGCATGTTTTCATTCTTTATATCAGAGTTTGCAATGGATCGATCATTAGTATTGTGGTGTTGATATTTTGATGAGATGTCTAATATCGTTGGGGTATCGAGGAGTTCAATACTCCCATCTCATGGTTGGTAATGCAAATGAAGGCCCGATAGACTGATATAATTTTAATGACTTGACATCATGAGGTGAGTTGCTCTTAATGTTGGAATTTTGGGATGGTTTATCTTCTCATCCCATCCTCAGTAAATTGTGGGTTTAGTGTGAAGTGACAAATGATCCTCTGTTTATTGGAGGTTTTGAGGAAGTAGAGCCCAAATCTATTGATGCAAATGCACCTTTTAAGCTCAAAAACCTAACTTAAGTAGATGTAGTTCATCATCTATTTTTAAAATCCTAATCATAAAGATTGCAACACCAAATCATTTTAGAACCCTAACCCTAACACACAAATGTTAAATTCCCATGTCACACAAAATGCCAAATGATGGATTCCCATATCACGCCAAAGGAAATCATTTGCTACATGATAAAAGATAATAGTAGAGAGCAAAGCCCTTAGATTTATAAAAGCCACAAAATTTGAATAAAGTTGCAAAAGAAATTGTTAGACCTTGTATTTCGACCACTTTAACTAGTGTACACATGCATCTTTATCACCAACATTAGAATAGTAACGACAATGAAGAAGTGCAATGTATGGGCAATAATGGACTTACCACTAGTGTAGAATTGGGTGAAATCCACCATTTTATTACTTCTAGAACTCTGAAAAACAGTCTCAATGACAATAATATGAATAATATGAAACATACTACCACAAGAAAGTAAACATATTATATATTTCCTTTATATTATATTATATTATTAATACATAATATTATAATTGTTATATAATAGTCTTGCTGACAATAATATGAATAATATGAAACATACTACCACAAGAAAATAATAATAGATTAAATATATTATATATTTCCTTTATATTATAAAAATTGTAGTCTAGTTGTAAGAACTATAGTATTTTTTTGTATTGTGTATTTTGCACCAACAACAACAAAATTCAGAGTTCCCTTTATAGTTTACAATGATGTGTATAATGTGGTAGGTTTAGTTACAAGGTGGAAGTAGTTTAGTGGTTTTGTTGACCAACCCCAAGCTTAAAGCTTTATCTAACTAGTGAGTTTTCGATGTAATCAACATTGTAAGTTGTTTTAACTCTTGAAAATTCATACCTAGAAAAACATTTATGCATTACATGGCATACATATTCTAGACTTTGACTATAGGCCCAAGTGTAAAAGTTGGGAATTATTGCTTCCATGATAACTACCTATGACTTTAATATTGTTGGAGAAGCAGACAATGGATGTTAGTCTCTATATTTCATGTTTTTTTGTATGGCGGTTTATTTGTCAAGTTATGTGGTCATCATCATGTGTTTTCCTATTTGCACACTTCCCAACATGGCACCATTTATCTAATCATTAGGATGCACCATGGCATAGATGATTCCCATCATCATATTATGTTGACAACCTCAAGTCACATCATTCATGACATGCATTAACTCACTCCTTGTCTTTCGATATGGGCATCTACACTATCTAGTACAATGTGAAAAATAATTATCAAATGCACTCTGATTGGATCTACACCTTTCACATTTGAAAATTTGCATAATTTAAAGTTCTAACTTTTAATTTTATTTCATTATTTTTTAAACTACACATAATATTTAATGTTTCAATAATATAAAAAGTATGTTATATTAAAATAATTATTAATTATTATATAATTATATTACATTTAAATTATGAATCAAAATTTAATTATATTGATTAAATTTAATATGATGTAATAATTTATAAATTAATTAGTACTGAATTATTAATTAAATACATGAAAATTTGTATTTTTATAATTATTTATTAATTTGAATATAATATATTATATTATGTATTTCATTTATATATATATTTCCTATACATATTATATTATATCCTATATATATTATATTCTAAATAGATTTATATTATAATATACTATAATATAATATTATCATTGTCTCTTTTTTTAATACAATTGAATATATTTATGTATTAAGATAATGATAATATTATATTATTTATATAATAAGATAATAAAATAATTATAAAATATAATATGTAATTATATAATATTATTATATGAAATAATATTATTAATCAAGAATTAATTATATTAATTAAATTTAATATAATTTAATAAAAAATAAATTAATTAGTATTAAATTATTAATTAAATGTAAAATTATATTTTTATAATTATTTATTAATTTATAACAAAAAATATATGTTTCTACAATAATTTACTGAGGATATAATATACGAATATTATATTGTATTGTATTGTATCCTAAATAAATATATGATGAATTTATATTATATATTATTTTATACTATTTTCTATTATATTATATCCTAATATATATATATATATATTATAATATAATATTTAAAGGAAATATATTTATAAAATACTTTAATATATTAATTAAAATTATATAACTTATAATATTAGGACTAAACTAATAAATAAATCTCAACTTTAAGTGACTACTTTATCAATACTGAGAAAAATGACATCCATAAGAAGTTTAAGAATGTAGAGTGTGCACTTTTATACCATACAAATTTGTATTATATGTTTGATAGGTATGAAAGAGAGTGATGTAAAAATATTAAATGGTAATATGAAAGATGGAAAATAGTAAACTGTCTTTCATGAATTAATATTTGTCAACATGAGGAATGTCTCAAAAATGTTCCACCCACATCATTACACATGTGCAAAATTGTTATCATTTTACTATCACCAACAAATCATTTTTATTTCTTTTCTCTAGCAATGTTGATGCAATCATGACCAAAGGGTCCTATAAAACTACCTGATAATGCAACCTTAATACACATACATACATGAATTCAGACATTGTTCTTTATTTCTCATTATAATTTCATTATACAGGGTTTTAGTGTCAAAAATTGTCTCCCTTAACAATTTCACATTATGCTTTTTCCCCCTTTATGTATTGGACCTAATTAAGTCCCTAATTTCCTAAATTATGCATTCCAAGGCCTATTTTTACCACTTTCTGAAGGATTACAAGCATTGAATAAATGCAAACAATTAATGTTTTGATCTTGACACTAAAAGTCTTGGAAGATAGGTCCAAGACCCATATGCCCCCTTATCTTGTTGGGGACCAATTTTTAATATGTTGTTAGCGATATTTTAACATTCAGATTTCAAATTTCAAGTGTTGGATTTTGGGATCTATTTTTTGGGAAATTAGAGCAATTGCATATAAATGCCTAGTTATTGCATCATTTGAAAAATAACAAGAGAAATCTAGAAAATTATTGGGAAATTTATGATCAAGAGAACTATTGAGCAAGTCAAGAGCAACATTTTAGAACATTATAGCAGCAATTCAAGATCCAACATCATGTCAAATTTTATGTGTGTTTGAATTTTTTGCGAAGGCTAACCCTTGTTGTAGGTCTCCAAAGCATTCAAACAATTCAAGCAAGCAAGATTCAAATCCTTGAGGCGATGTGCATGACTTTAGTCTTTCAAAGAAGCCATTGAAGGGTGGTGAGTTGCACCACTTTGTGGTTTCATCATTCCTTCCTTTCAATTATCATTTCTATCATTAACATTGTCATTGTGAAGTGGAAACACTTGCACGGGGTTTGAATGAGGAAATCCCCTAAATGGTCAACCATTTTATTTCCTTTGAATGTGCGGGTTATAGGTTTGAAGAGTATTGAAGAAGGATTGAAGGAAAATTGTCAATTGTTGCATTAAAAACCCTAAAAGTTGTCAAGCCACGAAAACTCAACTATAGAATTACCTAAGGACATTCTAACAACTTTGCAACAGAAAAAAAAAAAAGGCCAGATCCAATATTAGAGGATTGAAAAATCAGTTTTAGGACCTACTATTAGGGATCCATATGCCACTAAGTGTATGTGTCCTCCTTTGCATGTCAGATCATGATAAGTGTCAACATCTCATGCAATGAGACAAAATGATCTAATAGTAGCTCTCTAGTTAACATAGAAAATCACTCCTAAGTTTAACTTAAGTGCATGAGAATAAATTAGACTAATAATTAATTAATTATTAGCTAATGTGTGATTACTCTAATACCCCCTTAAGATGATCTTAGGGAGTAGCTAAAAACCCTAAAATGAGAATGTATGATGAGTCCCAACAAACAAGACCTTATGAGGTATTCATGTACAAACAAAAGATCTCTCAAATTTGGAGAAAAAGGAGAAAACCTAATGGTAAAAACTCTCCAAAAGAGAGAAAGACGAATGGAAATATAAAAAATCCCCAAATCAAGGTAAAGGACTAAGAAGCCTCAAACAAAAACAAAGTCCCAATAAAGAGAGGAACATGTAGAACATCATTGAAGCATGAAGAAGTTGTAGACAACTGTCAAAAGATGATTGATATAGTGTTGAAATGAATAACCTCTAGAAATAGAAATGTAAGAGTGTCCATATGGTAAATGCTCCATCTTACCAAAATACATGGGTAACCAACCACTAGTGTACGCTACATTTTCCTAGTACATAGAAACAAGAACTAGATACATAGATCACTCCAAAAATGAAACCAAGGAAGCACTAGCACCAATAGTAGAAACCCCCCCCCATAATGTCAAAAAAAGGGAGAGCCAAGACAGGTACACTAAAACTATGTGAAGCCCAAGAAATTCATGTAGGAGAAACAACCTACAAATAAAAGGGTGTGAAAACTAAGGTGCACACACATGAGGCAAGAATCACTACAATTTATTGTTGTCATGGAAGGGACACTCAATTGACAAAGGTGTAATGGAAAACCAAAGGAAAACATCAACCCCCTCATGGCACTTTATATCATAGTGTGAGTACAAAAGTCACAACAGGATGTGAGAAATCCCCACAAATTATACACCAGAATGACACTTTATCTCGGTGTGTCTACAAAAGAGAAAGTACATGCAAAAGATTTCTACAATGTCTAAATAGGACTGAATACAGGAAATACATGCAGAATATCCAAAATGAGTCACCCCATGTAAACAAAAAAAAATTAGGAGCTAAGACGTCCAAGTAATTCACCAAAATGTGAAAACACAAAAAAAATGAATAGAATGGCCCCCAGGGTGTAAAATGGTTGGTCAAGCCATTGGAAGAAATAGATGATCGACGCAAGTTCAAACCATAACTCATCAAACCATGCATGCTATAGGGTAGGCACTGGGAAATCGTACAGCCTAAAGGGAATTAGTCTCACTTGGTCACAAAAACTTAAGAGAAGTTTGAATGGTCTTAGGGATACCCCTTTGAGATTAAAAAAAATGAATAAAATGTACTTGGAGAGAAATCTTGAAAAAGTGCATGGATGGTTGTGAAGAGCTTTGATACCATGTTAGATTTGTGAATAACATGAGCCATACGATCAAACAACGAACAAAGACACCTTCCACGCAAGAGAGTTGCAAACAATAATATGCAATATTCCTCAAAAAGAAAAGCTACATAATTCAAGAGTTCAAGAGAGTATGAAAGCTCAAGAGAGGAAGAGATAATAAAATGAGGATTGAGTGTTATATAGGAGCAACCCTAAATGGTAAAGGGGTTAGATCATGACAAGTGTCAACATCCCATGCAATGAGACAAAATGATCTAATAATAGCTCTCTAATTAACATAGAAATCACTCCTAAGTTTATCTTAAGTGCATGAGAATAAATTAGACTAATAATTAATTATTAGCTAATGCATGATTACTCTAACACCCTCCCTTAATATGAACTTAAGGAGTAGTTGAAAACCCTAAAAAGAGAATGCATGATGGGTCCCAACAAACAAGGCTTTGTGAAGTACCCATGTACAAACAAAAAATCTCTCAAAATTGGAGGAAGGGAGAAAACCTCATGAGAAAAACTCTCCAAAAGAGAGAAAGGTGAATGAAGGTCTAAAAATATTCCAAATCAAGGTGAAGGACTAAGAAGCCTCCAACAAAAACAATGTCCCAAAAAAGAGAGGAACATGTAGAACATCATTGAAGCATGAAGAAGTTGTAGACAACTATCAAAAGATTACTAATATAGTGTTGAATAAATAACCTCCAGAAACAAAAGTGCAAGAGTTTCCATATGGTAAATGCTCCATCTCACTAAAATGTATGGGTAACCAGCCACTGATGTAAACTACATCTACCTAGTACATAGGAACAAGAACTAGATACATAGATCACTACAAAAATGAAACCAAGGAAGCATTAGCACCAATAGTAGAAACTGCCCCCCCCCCCCATAATTGTAAAAAATGAATAACCAAAACATGTACACTAAAACTATGTGAAGCCAAGAAGTTCATGTAAGAGAAACAACCTACAGATAAAAAGTTGTGCAAACTAAGGCACACACACATGAGGCAAGAATTTTTGGTGTAATTAAATATTTAATTACACTTTATTAAGTTTACTTAGGTCCTAATTAGGTTTTCCTTTTAGGGTTTTTCATCTTGCTCTAAAAAGCAAGTTATCTCATGTAATTCTTTATTCTCAATAATATTATTTGCACATCTTTTGTAAATTGCTCTTGCATCTTTATTTTTTCTCCTTGTAGAAGGCTAATCCAAGTTTTGTAGTTGATCTTGGTTTTATGGAGTTTGTTGGAAACTCTAACATGGTATTAGAGCACTAATTTGCAAACCCCTTCTCAGATCCGAGAGAAATTCAATCAAAGAGTTTTTTTTATCCTCAAGGGATCAACCTTGAGCAATTTTTGGGTGCATTTTGGATTAAAAATGAGGATTGAGTGTTATTTAGGAGCAACCCTAAATGGTAAAGGGGTTAATTTTACATGTGGTTGAATGGATGAACTACTCTAAGGTAATTATAGATATGCAATTATTTGTGCATGCTAATGTCATTATGCAGGTTTACACTAAGATGTTGATATCAACAAAGCTTGCAAAGTGGAAGAAACTCCTGCCAGCTAGTCGGTTGCCAAGAAAGTCAAGAAAATGGTCATTAAGAGGTCAAAGGAGGGAAACTTCCAACGGAGGGAAATTCCTAGTTCGAATAAAAGATTGTAACTACCTTTTAATGGTCATGTATGTTTTTTGAGAAAATCTATGGAGTGTGTTGTGCTAGATTCTTGTTGGGGCAATTCTACTTTCACCAAATTTGGTGCATGCATAACTTCCTCCTTCTCTTTTCTATGCTTTCAATAAATGGCATCCTCCTATTTTGATAGAGTCGACTGCCTAGGTAGTTAGGGTTAATTAGAAGTTTTTCTCTCTATAAATAATGGTCAGATGCCCCTTTTCATAAGGTTGGATGTTCTGAGATTGTACTTTTATTTTCCAGTTTTAGTAATACACTCATATCGCTGAAATGCTATAATCATGTTTTCAAGAAATAATATGATATTCTGAGTTGTTGCATCTGAGTTAGCTTAAGGGAGACTCACTCAAGGGGGGCCACTTGGTGATAATTCCACCCATTTAGTTTAAAATTTATTTTCTATTTAGTAATTAGTTTTAATTTCAGTAACTATTTGTTCGTACGGCCACTAGAATCATGTTTTGTGACGGTTCCTACAGCCAAGACAGACAGAGTAGTTTCCTATCTGTTTGCTGAGATTTCTATTTCCATCTTTCATTTCTAGTCCAGTTGTTAATGCTTAGTGTAGTTGTTGATTCATGCTCAATGCCTAAGTTGATTTCTTTCCATCATTTTATTTTCAGTATTGTTTCTTTCCTAGTTTATGGATGACTACAGTGGAGTCCTAGTGCACATACAATGTTGACCCATTTCAATTTTATGTCCCTGGGTTGACAATGAAATGCACCTTCATGATGAGTAAGATAGCTACTTAGTGAATATTTCTAATCTCCAAGTCATAGCTCTAAGGGCTTAGTTATTAAACCATTAAAGGAGGCCAACATTTTTTGGCATCGTTGTCAAGGATGGTGTCAAAATAGGAAGTTCTTTGGAGTCATTGATAGTTTATTTCTTGCTATAGTATTTCTAAAGTTTTTTCTTAGCATACTACATGCATAGGGGAAGGAGAAGAGATTCTTATGGGAGATTCCTTCCTAATGACCTTGACCCCTTTCAGCTAGTTGAGCTTCAAAATATGCCAAGAGACAAAGAAGAAGAGGCACACCCTTTTTTTGATGCATTTCCCAATTTGACCAGTTCTGACACTTCCTTTGAAGACCAAAATCTAATTGAAAATTCATTTGCTTTGGAACTCCATCAAGTAAGCATGGTTGATGCAAATAGAAACAGACCCAACCAGCCATCTTTTCCATTCCCTATCACTCATCAAAATGAAGTTGATAACCTCAAAAACATCCCTACTTTAGTCCTTCCTAAGTTCTATGGGCTTGTCACAAAAGACCCTAACACTTTCTTGTTTGAGTTTGATATCCTTTACAGAAGCTATGACTACACCACTTATGCTCATAGGCTTATTTTTTTTCCTACCACCTTGAAAGGAGTTATATTATGATGGTTTATGAGCTTAGGAAGGAATACTGTAGAGACTTGGGATGATATGAAAACAAATTTTCTTGAGAAGTACAAAGAATTTTGTAGTGTCAATGATTTGAGAGGAGATCACATCTTTAGGATGTAGCAGAAGGAAGATGAGAGTTTGGAGGATTACATTTCAAGGTTTTTGTTTTGCCTGCAGAAATCTCCACATCATACACTCAATGAAGAGTCTCAAAATATTCTCTTCCTTAGAGGGATCAATGAAAGCTACATTGATGCTCTGGACCTAATGGGAGGAGATATCACCCAAGTTCCTTGGGATAATATTAAGAAGATAAGTTAGAACTATTCCATAGCAGTTTCAAAGAAACGAAGAGGTTACCAATCCTCTATGGGTAAATCATCCACCAATGGAGTTTCAAGGATGGAGATTTAAAGCGAGACATCATGAAAAATCTGGCTACTCAGCTGGATACACTTCAAGAAAAGAAGAAACATGAGGAGGTAGAGGCAATGTTGGTAGAATATTTCCCTCATTGCAAACAAAAGAAGGACTATTGATGCAAAATGGTAGCCAACATTGATAGCAAGCAGATTCCACCTGAGTTCAAGCCAATCTAAGGTGATGATGATCAAGTCTACTACATTGCACAAAGGAGACCATGGGCCCTAAGACAAGGTACGCCACCAAATTTGTTATCTTTTGTTGGGCCTTATTTCAATTCTTATGCATCTGGTAATCAATGGAAACCCCCATACCCATCCAACTATGGAGGATATCCACCTCATCCTTGGAAGAACCCTCCAAATTCCTGGCCCAACCACCAAAACTCTCCACCCCAGTGGCAACAATCTCAGGGGAATCAGTAGCAGTTCCAAGGGAATCAGAAGCCACCTCCAGGAAACTAGCAGCAGACATCCCAATGGAGGGGAGGACAACAATGGCCAAAACAGACAACTAATTACATGCAACCACCTCCACAGCCTCAACAACCTACCATAATGCCTCCTCCTACTAGCTTAAGTTAAAGCACACCTAGACCTACTCAGTTACCAACTCAACCCACACCTAACCCAAATAACAAACCACAACAACAGCTAGTTTACTCTACAGATCCTAATTAATTCCTTCCATATGATGTGAGTTTGAGTGACATCCATCTGCATTCAGGAACCACTTTGCCAACTCCTTCCACTCCTATCATCACCGAGCTTCTTGTAGAAGAAGAGGAGCATCAAAATGTCCCCATTCAGCCAAGTGTGCCTAAAAATCCTAAACTAGTTCAGCAAGCTGATCAAGATCCACCATTTCCTCAAAGGTTAGAAGTTGTTAAACAAAAGGAAGGGAAGGAGGAAACAACCTTTGACATTTTGGATTAGCTGAAACACATATGTGTCAAGATACCTTTATTTCAGGCCATAAAATATGTCCCCATATATGGCAAAGCAATCAAGGAGGCATGCCTCAAAAATCCAGGGAGGAAAAAAAAGACCCCACTACAGTTCATGTGGTGGGACAGTTGGCAGATATCATGCTTGGGAAAGTTACTTTTCCTAAGTACACTGACCCAGGTAGTCTTGTGGTAAGATTTATTATAAATGGAATCCAAATAAAGAATGCTCTAATCGACTTGGGAGCTACAATAAATGTGATGACTAAGGATATCTTGCAAAAACTAAATGTTGCAAACATGAGACCTACTCCTACTATCCTGCAGCTTGTTAGTTCCACTGTCAAACCAAATGGTATAGTAGAAGACCTTGTGGTAACTCTAGACTCTTGGGAGTACCCAGCATATTTCATGATCCTTTCTCCTAAAGCTACACTAGGTAGGTATCCCATTATTCTAGGAAGGTCATGGTTAGCCACAATAGATGCTTACTAAAACATAGATTTTTGGGACCTTATAGACTACTCTTGCACTTCTAGGGTTTTTCACCTAAAAGGAGAGAGATAGGGAAAAAAATGCTAATGTATCACTCAAATTAGGATGTATGAAATGTTGTCTAATGTAAATGAACTTAACTAAATGCAATGGACAAATATAGATGAATGAAAATGAATGCAAAGCTAAGATTTATGCAATGTTTGAAAACACAGTGTTTTTTGCAAAAAGATTAAAATAATGAACAAAAATGAAACTTTTAACCAAACAGAAAGTTGTTTCTCAAAATATGTGCACCTGGAAAGCTTTAGAGGACTAGACAACAATCTGAAAAGCTGATGAAATCTGAACTTGGGTATACTGGGACTCATTCGCCACCTTTGGTGAATCAGTCTCAAATCTGGACTTTTCTGCACATAACATGTTTTCTAATAGTCAGGGATGTGAAACAACATCTAACTCAAATCTGCATCTTTAGGTGGGAATCATTTTCCAAGCATGGCGAATAAATCCACTTTCTAGTTTCTGCAAACTCAAAACTCATATCTGTATCTTAACATCTGCACAGCAAATTCTGATGGAAACCTGATTCCAAATCTTGGAAAATCCCTGCAAAACAACTTAAAAGAGTTGATCTAATGGGGGGCTTGCCTCATTCAAACCCCTAGGTAGATAATTAAACCTTGAATAGATAAAAATTTGCATAAATCCTAGCCTTAGATGTGTTTAAGACTAGGAAAGGTTGAAACATAAGAAGGGTCCTATTCTATTGCTCTAGAACAAGACATGCAAGATTGATTGAAATGATGCAAGATATCTACCCTAGAAACCTTACAACACATGAAACATGGATATAAAATGACACATGTTGATGTGGGTAAACCCACAATAGTGGGTTACAATTTTTTGAATGAAGAATAATTAGAAATGCTCATCAAAAAATTTAAAATGGTTTACCCCTTCTAATGAAGGGGGTTCGAATGAACCACCCCCCTTCTAATGAATCCCCCCTTCTAATGAACCCCCCCTTCTAATGAACCCCCTTTTGCACCATATAGGGGGGTTCGAATGAACCCCCTTTTTTCACCTTCCCCTCCACCATTTCAAAATTTATGCATTTTTTTGACTATCGAAGCTTGGGAAGGAGGTGAAATGGAGTCAACTTGATAAACCAAGTTGGATGATTGTAGTGATCGAAACGTGCTTTCCAATAACTATAAATTTAATATATATTTTTTTTATTTTATATTTTATTTTTTAGTTTTACTGTACATAGGTTTTTCACCGAACATCAAGTTCAATGAAAAATCATTGTGGAAAAATAGTAAATTTGAGGGAAAAAATTTTAAAAAATATATATCCACTAGGTATTGATGTCCTCGTTCTAACAAAAAAAAAAAAAAGAATTTCAATACATACCAAAAAAGTTATGCGAGCCGAAGTGCACCTATGTCTAAATTATAAATCTTTTGACTTCAAAACTTAATTAAAAGAAAAATATTCAACAAAATTCTATGAAACAAAATGAAAGCCCTAGATACTTGTGTTACCAACCTAAATTCAAAAGAATTAGAGTTTTATCCTTTGTAGAAAAAAAGTTATGCAGCCGAAGTACACACCACTTTTTAAAAATGTTGTTTACTATTAAAAACTAGTTATCAAGGGAGATGCAAAAACAATACAATTTAATTTCAATTTAAAAAAATACATTTAAAATCTACATACAAAATCTCACAAATCACTAGTTTACATCATTTTCAAATTCTAATAGTTTACCTACTATAAGTGTCGAGAAAGTGAAGTTTTCTCTGAAAATGTTGATTTCAATGTCAAGTTTGGCCAAAAAGTGTAACCCATTATTGTGGGATGATGTGCAAATGCTAAATAAACACAATGCAAACCTTCATCTGATATAGAGTGAAAATGGAAGATGGAATCAATAGGAAACCAAGTCCTTAGGCATGATTTGGTGGCTAGTTGCACCTCTTCACCCTAGATTTCTTCATGATTCACCATAGGAATTAATCATCAACCCTTTGAAATGTTGGATCTTGACAAGATTAGTGAGCTTCAAGACCTACAAAAACCCTAGTTTGTTGTCCTAAAACTTCAACTTTCTCTAATGAAACTTGTTGTAGAATGCTTTGCTTTTGGAATTACTCTTGAAGAATGATAATGAGATGATAAGAGATGAAAAAGATTGTGTAAAATGACTTAAAATGTGTATCTATAAGCAATAACACCTTATTTTCCTGTTAATTAGACCTAAGAGGCTGACATTCACTGGAACAAAAGTTAAATTGATTAAATTCCCACTTAATTTTGAATTTTCCCTCAAAGGGGACTCATTCACCCAAGGTGGTGAATGGGTCCCACTACTATTGTTTGAAGGTGGGTTATCGGCGTATGATGTTATTAAATGTTGTTTGTCAAGTTTTATGTGATTTCACATGTGAAACAGGCCTCTAGATCAAAATTAATAGGTCTAAGGGACCTATAAATGTCATGTTGAAGGGAAACAATGTGAAGGGACTCAAAAGTGGGTCTAATTATGTGAGAAATTGTCTCTTTTCTCAAGAGGGTCCAATTTCCTACGGCACATTTATCCCCCACTTTAGCACCCATATGACTCTACATGCATATGTAAGCTAAAGGACTCTAAACAATGCACCTTACTACATAAAAGGAGACATATTCAAAAGGACAGGAGAATGAAGCCCCCATTGTAGTTATCTACACAACCACAACATTAGGAACCGCATCCTACAACACACTCGTTAATTTCTCAAAAATATTTTTATGTAACTCTTAAGAATCTAGTTTGAGGGTAGATGTATGCCCCCCCTTGATTCCACTTACTTTATGGAGGTGGAATCAAGATAGTAATCTAGCCACGTCAAACAAGAAACATCATATCATAGGTAATTTCCAAGTACCATGCCACATAATAATAGACAAATGATGATGTCAAGTGCAGAATCATGATTCCAACGCATCAAACGGCTTCGAAAACGGATTACCCCATAGCCGGTTATATTGATTTGAAGAATATCTACATTATAAGTTTTGGAAAAGATGGTAACCGTATGTGAGTGGGTAAAAGTAAAAAGAGATGAAAAGTGATGAAAAGAAGGGGAAGAAAGTAACTTGTCACTTAGTATTCATTTTACCTTCGTGTAGCTTGAAAGCAATGAGTGAGAGAAGAACATGCCGAGCAGATAGGATTACACACCTTCGTAGCAGGATGAACTTTGTGAGCAGGTGGCATGCGGCAATCTGTATCATGAGGTGAGTCAATTCTATAATGTTCACCTTGTGATTTTATGATGATTTAATGGTTTTTATGCATGGATAGGTTAATTTAGGGTTCTTGGAAATTTTTTTGCAAAGTGTCCCCTTTTTTTGCAAAGTGTCCCATTTCTTCGCAAAGTGCCACTTTTGTTCACAAAGTGTCCCTTTTGTTCGCAAAGTGTCCCATTTCTTCACAAAGTGTCTCGTTTCTTTGCGAAGTGTCCCTGTTTCTTTGTGAAATGTCAAAAAGGGTTCTAAAGTGTCTAGGGCCATTAGGGAAGCACACTAGATCAGCTTTAGCACACTTGCATGATGAAAATTATGAAAATTGAAGATATGAGATGAAATTTAGAGCATTTTGTGATGATTTTGATAGGTTCCCGCCCAGTCACGATAGCAGCTAGGGGGAAGACAATTGACATTTTTGAGAGATCATGCACCAATTCTATCAATGGCAAAGGTGGAGCATTTACAGTCAGTGGGTATCTATTGGGCATATCTTATGCCACCCATACGATACCATGACGCCATGTTGATGGTTTTGTGTGAGCGTTGGGATGCAGATACCTATACCTTTCATCTTCCCACTAGGGAAATGACCATCACACTTGAGGACATACACCGTATTCTCTGAGTTCCTATTCAGGGAGCGCGAGTGTATTTCCAGGGGGATCAGTCATTCTAGGAGAAGAGAGATATGTAGTATTGTTTGGATGAACCTGTACATGATGAGAGGATTAGAGTGCAAATCAAGCTTCCCATGTTGTTGTACTCATGAGATCTACAGTTAGACGGATTATGATGCACACAATGGCACTAGTTCTCAATCCAAATCGACAAGTGGCACACTTGGATGGGGGACTAGTACACCTAATATGGGGGGTGTACGAGCAAAGGACAGTCTATTCTTGGGGCCACTGCATTCTAGCACATTTGTATTATGATCTTGGTTGGTTTGTATTTCGATAGATCAACAGTATGGTCCATTGTACACTTCTACAGGTGTGGTGCCTTGAGCATATCACATGTACCAGGCCTATCGGATACCCTTGTACTATAGCAGTAGGATACCCATGAGCGTTCAGCTATCCTTTCTGATGATTATGGCAGTATGGTGATTTACACTTTTGGAGGGTGAGATTCAACCAGCTAGAGGAGGATGAGGTCCTATGGAGGCCGTATCTACTCACTCAACAGTGGCCAGAACCCACCGAATAGTTACAAAGGGTGTAGATGGATAGATATGTAGCAGGGAGGCATGACTACGCCGTACGACCATTCTATTATGGGAAAATCATGTGACAATTTAGATAGGTGCAGACACCACCGAGGACGTGCCCCTTCATTAGATGATTAGTGTGGAGTGCCCGGAGGCCAAGTGACACTATTCGATTGATGATAGATCATGTACGGGAGAGTGATTCTGATGATTCTGATCATGACCAACCACCAGCCTCTGATACTAATGATGTCGGTAGCACAAATGAGCATGAGGAGTGGTGGTCATGTGCACAACCAGCTCCTGTGTTCCCCATGAATTTTCCTCTAGGTGATGCAAAGCTAGTAGCGGATGAGGGTGATGACCCAGAGGAGAGAGCAGAGAAGGTACAGTATAGGCTAGCAGATATTTTTACAGACATTATCGATGAGGAGTACTACTCTGAGGTTGATCCTGATTATGAGGACCAGGATGGAGGAGAGGAGGATGAGGATTATGAGGAGGATTATTATTATGAGGAGCCACCCCTGAGTGAGGGTGATCAGGTAGCTATTGAGGATCGGTACGAGCATGGAGAGTCATCACATGCTTACAAGACTAGATCACGGGCAGTAGCTACAGCAAACATCAGCACACACAATCAGAGAGAGGGTAGCACATCTTCCATGCCCCCTAGAGATGAGGAGGTTGACATTCCTCATGCATCTAGAGACATAGGTGATGAAATTTGATTTGATGCATGTCCTTTAGTGATTTATACTGTATTGGTGTATATATATATATATATATATATATATATATATATATATATATCTTGATGATGTGTTACTGATTGTGTACATGATCTATCTTGCAAGAGTGATGAGAGACTGGCAAGAGTTCTATCGTCAGGCAACCATAGAGATAGTGTTAGCATCCCTCGAGGAGGATGAGATAGATCCTGACTACATGCCCCCATTGATTGTGGAGGAGGAGCCAGAGTCACTCAGACCATTCGTGAGGTTATGGGAAACATACAAGAGTGTGAGGAGGTGACTCTATCGGGATGATAGTGCACTACAGTCAACACAAACCTTGACAGAGGTATAGAGATTGCAGGAAGAGATGGCATAGACATGATCGGAGAGGGACCAGATGGAAAATGAGCGACTTATAGTCGTTGGACTAGTATAGGGTCTAGAGTATGCACTAAGACTTGTCAATTCACGATCACGATCACACATGACTATCTCACAATGTCCAGTGACTGGATCATGAGCACCAAATCATGAGGGGTCTAGCTCTCATAGACCATTTTAATAGTGTATATGATTCTAAGATGTATATAAAACTTTGATATATATATAGACAGTCATCTTTGATATTATGATGATGTATCTGTTAGTATGCAAATGTTAAATGCTATGTCATTAATTAAATGACTTATGGTAAAAAGTATTTAATTAATTGCTTCATGATTTAACAGGAATGGTGTGATCTAATATAAAACATATTTCAAGTTTATCATAGATAAACATTGATAAATGAAAAATAATATGCTAAATTAAATACACCAATAAGGATTTAATTTAACATAACAAGAGGGTCAATAGTATGAAGTCTAAAGTAATTATAAAATGAACTTAAATAATTAGCTTAGTGTTCAAGACAAACAGGAATTGAGTTGTCAATAATAGAGCAATGTGTAAGTTATAACATCAAATAACTTTAAACAACACTACTATATCACTCATACTATTCAAAGGGGATTAGAGATAATACCGACACAAATGTGTGTCATTAATAGGTTCCCTAAGGGGAATTCCATCAAGTTGTGTTAAGAGATAAGCACCAGACCCATAATTGGTATCAACTACATAAAGTCCCAACCAATTAGGGCTGAATTTATCTTTGTCTTCGTTGTCGGCACTAAAGTTCTTTGATTTTCAATAAGAACAAAATATCCCTTAGAAAATGATCTAGGGATAACATGAATGTTGTGTTTGCATTGTAATTGTTTGATGTGAGCTTGGAGATGTTTGAGAGCGTTAATGCGTTGTTCATCAAGCATCTCAAGTTGATGTAATCGTTGTTCTATATAAGTGTTAGTGTCAAAAAGATATTGGAGAGAAACTCATAGAGTAGGAATTTCTAACTCGAAGGGCATAATCGCATCAGTACCATAAACGAGGCTATAAGGGGTATTTCTTGTGGATGATTGAACATTAGTTCTATAAGCCCAAAGTGCATAAATAGTTGTGTATGCCAGTCTTTATGATTATTGTGAATAGTTTTCTTAAGGATCTGTTCAAGAATTTTATTAGTATTTTTAGCTTGTCCATTGGATTGCGGATAATACGGTATAGAGAAACGATGTTGAGTATTAAATGTTGCAAGAAATTTTTGAACTTCACTATTCTTAAATGGTGTTCCATTGTCTGAAACAATTGCAGAAGGAAGTCCAAAGCAAGCAATTATGTATTCTAATATGAATCGACAAATTACTTCAGCAGTTGTTGAATGAAGAGGGATAGCTTCGACCCATTTTGTGAAATAGTCGATTGCAGTTATGATAAATGTATGTCCAGCAGAAGGAGGTGAAATTTTTCCAATAATATCTAACCCCCATAATAAAAATGGCCAAATGGGAACCTTGCCACAGAGCTCGGCAGCAGGAGCATGAATCAAATCATTATGTTCTTGGCATTTGTGACATCATTTAACATAGGAAAAACAATCTTTTTCCATATGTCTCCAATAATAACCCATACGAATAAGTTTTTGCACTAACAAACGACCTCCAAAATGACCTCCATAGGCACCAGCATGAGCCTGTTCGAGCACTAAAGGGATTTCAGAATCTTTAAGACAACATAATAGGAGACCATTGAAATATCTTCTATACAACGCATCAGCAAGAATCACATATTTAGTTGCAAGTTTATGTAAGAGCTTTTGAGTATTTGTTGTGATAGGTTCAGGAATGGTACCATCGTTTAAGTAGTTGTATATTGTATCATACCATTCACACAAAGTTGCTTGATTTATTGCCAAAATGTCTTCTAACAGAGTATCAATGGAAGGTTTCATGATGGGGTGAATAATGAATGTGAAATCTATAGAAGGATCATGTGGGGATATGAGAGCAGTTGCACTTTTCATTGCATCCACATGTTGATTATCTTTGTGTGGGATGTTATCAATGGTGAATGAGTCAAATTTTTCTAATAACTTCATTATGAGATCCTTGTATCGTGATAATTTGACATGTTTAGTTTGATATGAACCATTGATTTTTTTTATGACTAATTGTGAATCACCAAAGATCTTAATATGTTTAGCATGAAGAGATAGAGCAACTTGCAAACCTGCAATCAATGCCTCACACTCAACTGCATTATTTGTACATAGGAAATTTAAATGATAGGATAAGGGAATAGGTTTTTCGTCGAGTGGAATTAGGACCACTCCAACACCAGAACCTATTCGACACTTACATCCATCGAAAAATAATTTCCATGGTTTAATATCAACAGTTAAGATAGGATCATAAAGAAAGGAATTATTAGTAGGGAAAGCAAAGGGAGAAGGTGCATCAGCTAAGTGATCAGTTAAGGCTTGAACTTTGATTTCTTTTTGTGAAACAAATTTAAGATCAAACTCAGTTAACAACATCACCCACTTAGCTAAGTGTCTTGAAAGATCGGTTTTGTTGAAAAGATAGTTAAGAGGATCAAATTTTGCGACTTGTACTTCAGCAGTTAGTAAATAATTTTGCAACTTACTAGTAGCGAATACAAGATCAAAACATTGTTTTTTAATTGGTGAATAGTGTGTTTCATAATCAATTAAGGTACGACTAATGTAGTAAACAGGTTGTTATTTACCATTATCATCGTGTTGAGCCAACAATGCTACAAGAGCATGGGCAGATGCAGAAATGTACAAGATAAACAATCGATGTGGCACGGTAGGTTGTAAAACAAGTGGAGTGGCTAAATATTCCTTTAGACTCTCAAAAGAATGTTTACAATCCTCATCCCAATCAAATGGGACACCCTTTTTAAGGAGATGTGTGAAAGGTATCGTGTGATCAGCTAAAGATGCAACAAAATGATGAATAACCTGAATTGAACCTTGTAACGTATGCAACTGAGAAATATTCTGCGGAGGTGGCATGTTAATGATGGCATCAATTTTCTTTATGTCCACTTCAATGCCTCTATGAGATATGAAAAACCCAAGAAGTTTACCACTATCTACACCAAAGACACATTTTTTTGGATTTAATCGCATGTTGTATTGTTTTATGCGTTCGAAGATTTTATGGACATTCACATTGTCTTGTCGTGTTAACGATTTAGCAAGGATATCATCGACATAGTCTTCTAAAATTTTGTGAATAAAATCATGAAATATTAATGTCATTGCAAGTTGATAAGTTGTGCCAACATTCTTTAAACCGAAGGGCATCACAACCTAGCAAAATGTACCCCAAACAATTGTAAAGGCGGTTTTGTATTGATCTTGAGGATTAATAAGGATTTGATTATAACTAGAGAATTCATCCATGAATGAAAACAAAGCATGTCCAACAGTTGAATCCACGATCATGTCTATATTAGGAAGTGGAAAATCATCTTTTAAGGAGGCTTTATTCAAGTCTCAAAAATTTGTGCATATCCTAATACTATTATCAGGTTTTGCAACTGTGACAATGTTTGAGATCCAAGGAGAATAATCAATAGGCTTGATAAAGCCTGCATCAAGAAGTTTCTCTAGTTCCTCTTTAACACACAAGGCTACGTTAGGGTGCATTTTGTGAATCTTTTGACAAACCGGTTTAACATTTGGAGCAAGGACAATGTTATGCATCACAATTTTTGGGTCAATTCCTGGCATATCAGAATATTTCCAAGCAAACATTTCATGAAAATCATGAAGTAAAGTGGTTGTATCTTCTTGTTCTTCATCATCAAGGCACTTCCCAATTTTAATAATTTTATCTGTATTATGAATGTCCATAAGCACAACAATTGTATCTCCTAAAGGGAGTGCATTGGATTTAGGACTTTCAGATTTAGAGAAATCTTCAATGATATCACTTGCTTCTTCCTCGGTAACGTTTAAAGCATGAGAAATGTGTTTCATGTAAGTATGCGAGGATGGGGTATCGAAAACACCTAACAGTTGTTTCAAAGCCTCATCGCTATCGACATATTTCAATGAAGGGGGTAAGGTTATATCCAACAAATCAGGATGTTTTATTGTGAATTTGTGTTGCGGGTGACATGTTATAACATTAATGTTTAAAGATGATCATTGAGTAGCATTAGTCATTTTAGAAAAATAATATCCTAATCTTGTTTTCATTTCTTGCGTATTAGGTTCAATAGGGACATGAATACCTTGTTCATGTTTTCCACAACCTTTTCCAGTATAGCCTAATTGTTTGAAAAATTTATAAACTTTCTTGTAAATTCATTCCATTTCGCACGGGGTAGGCAGGGATTGATAATCTATCTCATCAAAAAAAATTATGTAGGTTGCATTTTCATCCATATTGTAAGAGATAGATGTTTGAGTCGATTGTTCAAAATTTTGAGTGGACATAATTGTTGGTTGTTCATCTTTCTCATCTTTCTTTTGTGTAATTATGTATTTTCCCATAAATGAGGGTGTGAATTCTAAGGATCCCCAATCATCACCAAATAATTTAGAGGTTGATTTGGTATCGTTGTGTTCAATTTCAAGAGGGTCAATGTTAGAAGTGGGAATCAATGTTTTCAAAGGACTTGGAACCCCTTTTTCAAGCTGCAAGAAACTTTTAGGCTCAAGGTCTATTTTAGTTTGATATATACAATTGTTATAAACATACTTCATGATAGGGTGAAGGGTGGAAGGCACTGCATTCATCTCATAAATCCATGGTCGGCCTAAAAGGAGATTATATGAAATATCGTAAGGCATGACATGGATAGGAGTCTGCAAAGTAACCACTCCAACTGTAATAGGTAAAGTAATTATCCCAAGTGGTTGCTTTGTTGTATTATCAAATCCTTGAATAGAAACATAATCAAGTATTATTTGTGATCTATCAACTTTTAATCGATCAAGGAGACTTACACTACACACATTAAGGGCAAAACCATTATCTATGAGAGTGTGTTTGATACCTGTGCGATGGAATTGAGCAATGATCATAAAGGCATCATGTTTTTTTCATAATTCCAAAGGAGGGAGATCATCTTGATGAAAAGTAATATCAAGAATATGTTTATGAACAAGAGCTGCCACATCATTCAGAGTGGTTCCAAGAGGAATTGTGAGTTTTTTTAAAGCGATTTGAAGAATGGAGTTGTAATTTGGTGAAGTTTGAAGTAAATCCCAAAGAGATATTTTGGTAGGAGTATTCTTTAATTGTTCAACAAGATCATACTCCTTTGTAGTCAGGTTATAGTGAGGAGCACTAGGCGGATTAGGTAAAGGTAATGATGGTGGAGTTGGTTGTGGTGGTTGTGGGTTATTTTATGTGTTATATGTATGAGAAATAGTATCATCACTAGATTGTTGCAATACATTACTGTTAGGTGGGTATAAAGTGTGGCGTGGTCGATTAGAGGGATGAAGTGGATGTGAGGGTGGGTAAAGGATAAGTTTAGGTTGAACGACATTAACGTCCTTGATTTTAGAGGTATCACAATAAACCATAGTGGATGAGTTGGATGAGATGAAGTCCTAAAGAGACTCGTTTGAAAAATGAAAATCATCACTACTAAAAGGTGTGAAGGGTAAACGATCATCAACTGGTTTAAAATGTTCAAGAAAATCATTAGAGGTAGGAACAATAGTTATATCAAGTTGGTGACCACAAACCTTAGTGGATGAATTATTCAAGATGAAGTCTTGGAGGGCTTCATCTAACAAATCAAAGTCATCACAAGCAAAAGGTTTGAGGGGGGATTGATCATTAAGGGTGTTAGGTTTCTCATGACAAGCATTAGAGGATGAAGTGAGTTAGACAATGCTTTTAAGGGCTTCATCTAACTAATCGACATCATCACTACTAAGTGGCTTGGATGATATGGTTTTTTGAATTTGAATCATGTGTTTAATTGGATCATTGGATGTGGTGTGTGATTTGTTTTGGATATTTCCTAGAGTTTCCTCAATGTAAGTTGATCTGAAAGGGCTACAAAACATGACTGAAAATGGAACTTATAAAAGCCTAAGACTATCCATAAATTCCATGAAAAGAAATAAAATTTATGCTAAGGAAAATAGAAAGAACTGAATAGAAACAGAAAGGAAATGATAGAAAATAGAAAGATGCAATGCAGGAAATGAAAATTTGGAAATGCTAATGAAAAAATGTAAAGGGACTGATTCACCCTAGGTGGTGAATGATTCCTAGGAGGTGAATTTTTTTAATGTTTTTCTGATTTTTTTGTGTTTTATGTGAAATTTCAACTCTATATGATGCAAATACAGAATGCAAATGTAGAGATGCAGGGTAATGGAATGAAACAAAGTAAAGAATGCTTTCACTAATGCAATACTCTTAAGAATCCTAAAATAATGCAAGAGAATGAAATAATGAAAACCTAAGATGTAATTAGATGTAAATTAGAATGTTGTTATGCTCGAAAGTCGGGTTCACCAAAATGAAACATAGATTTTTGGGACCCTATGGACTACTCTTGCACTTCTAGGGTTTTTCACCTAAAAGGAGAGAGATATGGCCAAAAATGCTAATGTATCACTCAAATCAGGATGTATGCAATGTTTTCTAATGTAAATGAACTTAACTAAATGCAATGGACTAATCTAGATGAATGAAAATGAATGTAAAGCTAAGATTTATGCAATGTTTGAAAACACAACGTTGTTTGCAAAAAGATTAAAATAATGAACAAAAATGCAACTTTTAACCAAACATAAAGTTGTTTCTCAAAATATGTGCACCTAGAAAGCTATAGAGGACTCAAGAACAATCTGAAAATGTGATGAAATCTAAACTTGGGTTGACTGGGACTCATTCGCCACCTTGGGTGAATCAATCCCAAATCTGGAATTTTCTGCACATAACCTATTTTCTGATAGTCGAGGATCTAAAATAGCATCTAACTCAAATTTGCATCTTTAGGTGGGACTCATTCAACAAGCATGGTGAATCAATCCACTTTCTAGTTTCTGCAAACTCAAAACTCAGATCTCTATCTTGACATCTGCACAACAAATTTTGACAGAAATATAATTCCAAATCTTAGAAAATCCCTACAAAACAACTTAAAAGAGTTGATCTAATGGGGGGACTTCCTTAGTCAAACCCCTAGGTAGATAATTAAACCTTGAATAGAGAAAAATCTATATAAACCCTAGCCTTAGATGTGTTTAAGACTAGGAAAGGCCAAAACATAAGAAGGGTCATATTTTATTGCTCTAGAACAAGACATGCAAGATTGATTGAAATGATGCAAGATATCTACCCTAGAAAAATTACAACACATGAAACATGGATATAAAATGACATGAAAATGCTAAATAAACACAATGCAAACCTTAATCTAAAGATAGAGTGAAAATGGAAGATGGAAATTTCAATAGGAAACCAAATCCTTAGGCATGATTTGGTGGCTAGTTGCACCTCTTCACCCTAGATTTCTTCATGATTCACCATAGGAATCCATCATCAACCCTTTTCAATGTTGGATCTTGACAAGATTAGTGAGCTTCAAGACCTACAAAAACCCTAGTTTGTTGTCCTAAAACTTCAACTTTCTCTAATGAAACTTGTTGTAGAATGCTTTGCTTTTGGAATTACTCTTGAAGAATGATAATAAGATGATCAAAGATGAAAAATATTGTGTAAAATGAATTAAAATGTGTATTTATAAGCAATAACACCTTATTTTCCCATTAATTAGACCTAAGAGGCCGACATTCACCAGAAACAAAAGTTAAATTGATTAAATTCCCACTTAATTTTAAATTTTCCCTCAAAGGGGACTCATTCGCCACCCTTGGTGAATGGGTCCCACCAGAGGGGACTCATTCACCAAAGGTGGAGAATGGGTCCCACTACTGTTGTTTGAAGGTGGGTTGTTATGGTATGATGTTATTAAATGTTGTTTGTTGGGTTTTATGTGATTTCACATGTGAAATGGGCCTCTAGATCAAAATTAATAGGTCTAAGGGGCCTATAAATTTTGTTTTGAAGGGACTGAAAAGTGGGTCTAATTATGCAAGAAATTGTCTCTTTTCTCAAGATGGTCCAATTTTATACAACACACTTACATTGGATGTCGGTCAAGGGACATGACTATTTCTAATGGGAAAAGCACTAAAAAGCTTGTTCTCTACCCTCTTGCTCAACCATCCCATGATATGGATAACCCCATATGGCCACATGTTGGAGAAGAGGTTAAGGAAGTCAATTTAGTGTCACAACTCATGATGATAGGCAGAAGTCCATTCATGCAGCTTTAGGAAGAAGATGAAGTGTTGTCCCACATAATTTAGAGCCATTGTGAGGTGTATGAAGAGTCATCTACTCATGAATATGGTTTTGTAGGTCCAATGAAGACACTTCTGCCTACTCTTCCTACAACTAAACTTCCTGTAGAAACTGATATGCTTCATACATTGCTACCACATGAACTAAAAATTCCAAGCATTAGTGGAACAACTATGATTGAGTTAACCACACAAGTGCAAGTATCAAAAGGGAAACATCTAAATATTAACAAGAAATTGAGTCAAGAGCAGTAGTTGTCCCTGACAAACCTGTTGAAGACCCATTAGCATGCATTTGCATGGGATTACAATGACATGAAACGATTGGACCCCAAGTTATGTACTCATAGGATATATATCAGAGATGACTACACGCCATTAAGACAACCACAAAGGAGAATCAACCCTGCATTGAGGGAGATTGTAAAAGGGGAACTACAAAAATTATTGGATGCAGGATTTATCTACCTTATCTCAGACAGCCAGTGGGTGTCCCCATTGGTAATTGTGCCAAAAAAGGGAGGTAAATGGAGAGTTTTTGTTGATTACAGAGAACTAAACTCTTCCACCAAAAAGGATCATTTTCCCTTTCTTTTCATAGACCAAGTACTAGATTCACTTGCAGGAAAGCAGTATTTTTCTTTTCTAGATGGATTCAGTGGTTATAATCAGATACAAATTGCACCTGAGAATCAAGAGAAGACAACCTTTACCTGTCCATGGGGAACTTATGCCTACTCATTACTTCCATTTGGTTTGTGTAATGCACCTACAACTTTTCAAAGAATAGTCACTAGTATATTTTTAGATATCTCACATGATTGTATGGAGATCTATTAGGATGATTTTAATACCTATGGTGGTGACTTTGCAGAAGCATTAGAAAATCTAAGGAAGGTTTTACACAGATGTGAAGACCATAATCTATCCTTGAACATTGAGAAATGCTTCATGATGATGTAGGAAGGAGTAGTCCTTGGCCACTACATCTCTCAAAGGGGAATTCAAGTGGAACCAGCCAAGATTGAGGTGATTACCAATCTTCCTATTCCTGCAAAGAAAAAAGATGTTAGAAGTTTCTTGGGACATGAAGGATACTATAGGAATTTAATCAAATATTTCAATAAACTGGTAGCACCATTGTACAATCTCCTAACCAAAAATGTTGAGTTTCAGTGGACAAAGAACTGTGACAAAGCATTCTCTAATTTGAAAGCAGCTTTAACCCATGCTCCTGTACTCAAAGGCCCTAATTGGGAACTCCCTTTCCATATTCATATAGATGCATATGATTATGCTATAGGATTTGTATTGGGACATAAAGAAGGAGCAATTTAGAATGCAATTTACTTTGTCAGCAAAAACCTACAAGGAGTTGAATTTAATTACACAGTGACAGAGAAGGAGATGTTGGCAGTCATATATGCCCTTAACAAGTTTAGGGATTACATAACAGGATATCAAATCTTTATTCATACAGACCATCTAGCCATAAGATACCTCATGAATAAGCCCTTGATTTCAAGGAGGCTAGCAAGGTGGTTTTTATTAATGCAAGAATTTGACATCACCATTGTTGACAAACCAGGAAAAGTAAATGTTGTAGTAGATTTCCTCTTCAGATTGACTACATCAAAGGACACTCAATTCATTGATGAATCTTTCCTTGATGAACATTTATTTTCCATCAGTGTGCACACACCTTGGTATGCTGATATAGCCAATTATCTAGTTACAGGGAGAGTTCCTCCTCATTTCTCTCCAAAAGAAAGAAGGGTGCTCATTGAGAAAAAATTTCTTTTCTCATGGATTGCAGGATGTTTATTCTACACTGGACCAAATCATGTCATGAGGAGATGTGTAAGGGAAGATGAAACATATGATATACTGCATGCATGTCACAATGAACCCTGTGGAGGGAATTTTGTAGCCAAGAGGACAACAATGAATATTCTTAATATAGGGTATTATTGGCCCCCACTTCATAAGGATGCAAGCAAGTCTACTAGGAAATGTGATAGATGTCAAAGGATGGGTCATCCAACTAAATATAATGAGACGCCTCTTTACCCCCAAGTAGTCCTCACTCCATTTGATAAATGAGGACTTGATTTTGTGGGTACCATTGATCCTCCATCAAATGGAAAATCCTACATCTTGGTTTGCACTGACTATGTGACTAAGTGAGTTGAGGTTAAAGCTATGAAACATGCTAGATATAATAAGGTTGCAGAATTCCTCTATGAGGAAATCTTCACATGTTATGGGGTTCCAAGGGAGATAGTGATAGATCAAGGGGCTCAATTTACATCAACCCTTGTCACATCATTGGTCAATGAATATAATGTGAGGCATAGGAAATCTACCCCTATCACCCTTAGGCCAATGGCCAGTCTGAGGTGACCAATAGGGAAATTGAGGAAATTCTAACCAAAACAGTGGCTATTCATAGAAAAGACTGGGAAAATAGGTTGCCAGAAGTTGTCTGAGCCTATAGGACCACTTGGAAGACAACCATAGGTTTCACTCCTTTTGAATTACTGTATGGGAAGACAGCCATGATGCCTATTGAGTTTAAGCATAAAACTCTTAGGACTGCACTAGATCTTGGGGTAGACATATCTGAGGCACAAAAGGATAGAATCATTCATTTGAATGCTTTGGATGAGATGATAAAGTCAACCCTTCATCATACTGAGGTAGTGCAAAATCAAAGGGTCAAATGGAATGAAAAATACATAAAGAAAAAGTAGTTCTAGCTAGGTGAGTGGGCACTCCTTTATGACTCCAGGTATCTAGATAATGTAGGAAAACTATAGACCAGATGGTTAGGACCATATGAAGTTGTAGAAGTCTTCCCCAATGGTGTTGTTCAACTCACAACCATTGACCTTGTTAGATTCAAACTCTTGGTCAATGGCCATCATCTAAGGTTATATCACAAACCAACGTCCAAGCAAGAATTCATGCAACAATTTATTCAACACCAAACCTCCAAACTTCCTACAGCCGAAGGAAGTAGACCTAGTGTCCCTCCTTCTGACTAGTCTAGGTATGCATGATATCACATCAGAATAAATATTTTCACTTTTGTGGGAATCCACTTCTTCATTAATAAATCCATCCGCCCATCCATCTCCATCTTATCTCTCTTCCATAACTCCACCATCACTTCACTTCACCATCACTTCAGTCCATCACCATTGCATTAATTGCTCAACTATACTTTTAAAGGTAATTGGTACTTTCTTCACATTCCTTGCAAAAGATACTCCAAGTTTTCATGTACGTGCATGACAATTTGTTATATCTTAATTATCTTTAGTGCATTTATTTAATTGCTATAAATTAATGTGGATATTTCACATAGCATATAATTGTACTCCACCCTATCAAATCATAATTACCACCCAACCTATGTGGACACATGCTCTAATTTAGGTTGGGGGGCAATGTCAACTCACAATTCCACGCGTCATCCATGTTAGAAAATTTGAAATAAGCCAATTTAAATGATAGAGTGAAATGACAGCTTGCATGTGTGAAAGGACACTTAATCACCTCCATTTTTTCTTGATGATACCCTTCATTTATATTTCTTTATTTCCTTATTTATAATTTTAAACGTCACCAAAAAGGTAAATTGGAGAGCTACATGACATTGGTGTTAGCATTACAGAAGAGTTGCAGGAAGAAGAAGGAATTGGGTTTTCAGAGAAAGATTGCAGGAAAAGAAATTTCGCAGAAGTGCTTATTTGATTGCGGGATACTAAAACAATGGGAGGTCAGTTGATTAGGAATGAACCTATAGTTCATGATGTGATACTGCAAGATGCATTTTCTCTGGCCAAGTTCAGGAATTGTGGATGGCTGGATTATTTCCTGAAACTTGACAACTACAATGAGGACATTGTGCTAGAATTTGTACAGACACTCGCTGAGGGGAAGGAAATGGTAAAAGGGTTAGAGGTGATCACTACTAAGGAGATAATTGTAGAGGTAATGGATCTACTTATCGATGGATAACCATACCCTGCTACTAGAGATGCAAGATCAGCTAGGTGAGAATTTACTAAACCTAGCGACCCTCCACTGGTTGTGGAAGCAAGGAACGAAGAGAACTTCTCTACCAAAGAAGTGGAAACAAGTATTCGTCCACGTTGTCAAGTATATTACTTGTGAGGGCCACCATTCATGCCTCCACTCTGTGCATTTTAAGTTCCCAAACCATATGAGACATGGAAGAAGAATGAACATGCCCAATGTGTTGTATCAACTACTTGCAATCATGGTAGTTGAAACGCAAAGGGTAGGGATAATTTTGTCTCTCACCATTGTTTAATAAAATTGTGAGTAGAGAAATCTTTGCAAGAGGTGTTTGATATGACATGAGAGGAATTTGTAAACATTGATCAGTTTATACCAAAAAATGTGCGTAGGGGAGAGAGGGTTGTTGAAACCACTCTTGGAGCTTCAACCTCTGGTGCAAACCCTAGCATATACCCTCCTGCAGTCAAACAAGTTATAGAACTTAGATCCTCTAAGTCAGAATATTTAGATGAAGAAAGTTCATCCTCAGACCCTGATGTGAATGTTCTTCCCAAAACCCCAATTTGAACTAGGGCTTCCCTTAGGAGAGAGGAAGCATAAATGAAAGAGGCAGAAATGAGAAAGGGGAAGGCCAAGAAGAAAATGCCAGAAAAAGCAACACCAATCCCTAGGAAATGGAAGGTTGATGACACTATTCTTCCTGCAGTCGAAGAAAAACATAAAATCCCTCCTAAGAAATCAATGCCAGTTGGGTCATCCATTGATATGCCTCCAAAGAGAATCCCTAGGCTTAGAAAAACATCTAGGGAGGAGACAGAAGCCCCTATGGGGTAGGTAAATGTTGAAGAAAAAGACATTTTTGAACCAACAAGAAAACATAAGATTAGTAGAGCTTGCTACTATTACAGAATAGGTTGAGAATCAAGAGCAAGATGAGAATCAAGAACCCCTGCAACTTGAGCAGGATGAACAACCTGAATCACTACAACTAGTGTTGTTTGAACAATAAGAATCGGTGAGAGGAAAGATTTTGGTAGGAACACATAAACCTCCTACTTTTTCATGAAATCTTGTAGCTCTAAACCTATGGAGTGAGATGCAAAGGAAAGAGGAGTGGAAAAAGGAGAAACGAAAGCTATAGGAAGAGGTTAAAAAGAAAAATACAGAAATTGAAGAAAAGAGTGCAGAAATTGTTGCCTTGAAGGATAAGGTGGATAATGTTGTAGCTTTAGTACCTCAAATGTTGGCATGTTGAACTCCTCCAAGAGTGTATGCACTACATTTGAAGGATCAAAATCTTTCCTTTAAAATTTCAAGGATTATTTTAGGTTTAAGCCCCTCTATTGACACTCCACATGAGTTTTTCCAGGCCTACCAGTTTTCCCCTCCTGAAGTTAAAAATTTGTTGTGTGAACTATACCTACATAATTATGTTGTGTCTAATGATCATGATTGGAACCCATTACTGTATATTGGAGATCCCCATTTAAGGGCATTTATGTCCTAGATTCATAATGAAATTAGTTGGGGGTAGTAGTTTAGAACTTACAAGGAAAGAGAATTCCATACCTCCTTGCCTCTCAAGGCTAAATCTAGTAACCCTACAGACATTTACCAAACATGGCACAATTCTTTATCACCCAAGCTACAAGAAAAGGATCATGAATGTTAGAGAAGAATCCTACAAGGAATATGATACTATAGTTGAAATTACAAGGAAATCGATAATGGGGTACTTATAACAAAGGTGGAACAGTTTGACAGATGAGTTGAAACAAGTTGAACCCCACTCTTTGCAAAATTATGTTGCAGCATGCAAACAAGTTGACATATGCATACAAATTGGAAGGATGAGGCAGCAGTATTGGCTTCCATTAACATTTCAGCCACCTACTCTATTATGGCATGTGCTAGATTACAAGTACTATCAGTATGACATAGCTCCAGAAAGGAAAAGATGGAACAGATTAGAGAACAAGCAAGAATTCTACTAGGATCCCAATTCAGACACTGCAAAGACCAATGTGGGACAGTTGGCAGTTGGTGACTTCAGAGCATTGACTAGGCAAAAGAATATTGCTCCCTTTGTTGGAGGACCAGCAAAACATTAGGTTGGGGGGGAATGATGAGTCCAATTAATGACTCAATTTTGATAGGGTTTATTAAATATTTCTTGTTGTTACCATAGACTTTGGCACTTGGTTGTTGACATTTTCCATATTATTTCCTTAAAACCATAAACCTTGGGCATAAGTTTATCCTTGTGAATTTTAATGAAATTAACATGCTATGTGAATTATCTATGTTAATTTTACATGTGGTTGAATGGATGTTACTCTAAGGTAATTATAGATATGCAATTGTTTGTGTGTGTTAATGTCATTATGTAGGTTTTCACTAAGATGTTGATATCAACAAAGCTTGCAAAGTAGAAGAAACTCCTGCCAGTTGGTCAGTTGCCAAGAAAGTCAAGAAGATGATCATTAAGAGTTCAAAGGAGGGATGTTGGCATATGGCTTCTATTGTTGTCATTGATGGAAACTTAAGTCATTATTCTGGTCCATAGATCAGGATTTATTCATACTAGCAGGCAGAGTAAAGAATAGAGTATTACCAAAAGAGAGAATGAAGAACAGGGTATCCAATTAGTGTGTCAATTTGTATGCTTCACCAACTTATCATTTTGAGTTGTGGATCTTGGGGAAGGTTGTTAAGTATCTATTTTATCTTATTGTCAAGTTTTATGATGTCGCATTAATTGGTGTACAAGTTAGGAGATCTGGCAGGATGATCTTTTGTTTATTAGCTCATGGTAGCTAACTTAGTGAATATGGCATGTTGTGGATAACCGAGTTATAATTAATTAAGGTATTCTTGTGTTGAATTTTTTTTTTTGGGTCTTGTCTATGGTTTGGCCAACTTGTGTGGATGAACATTAAAGATTATTCATGATCTAAGCTGACATTTGAAAGATATTTTCTATTCTATTGAAGCCGACATATAGTGAATGAATTCTTGCTAGCGGATATATAGATAAGAGATTGGTTAATTCATGTTGTACTGTGAATTGGTTTTTGTTCGAAGTGTGTGAATAGCAGAAGGGTTGTTGAGTGATTTGGCACAGTTTCACTTGTGCAGAAGAAGATTTTTGTGAAGTGAATTAAGGCAAAGCAGAGCAAAGTGCAGAATCAAATAGAAGGTCTAGAATCTGATCTATGAGCCTCACCAGAATTGAAACCAAGCATTTTTAGATGCTACTTCCTTAGTTCAACTCTTTGTCATAATCAAAAAATATTTTAATGCAATGAGTCTTCCTAATTTTGAGCAATGAGCTCTAGGCAGTGTGCCTAAATGCATGTGCATTCCCCTTTTTCTTCATACTTTCAACAAAGTACAAATTGTGGATTAACCTCCACCATGGTTTTTCCCCTAATAGGGTTTCCACATAAAAATCTTGGTGTTATGGTGTTTTGATTGTTTCCTTCATGTGCTTGCATCTTTACTTTTGTTGAAATGTTGTAAATGGTTTGAGATTTGAATTGTAATTTAAATATTGTTGAACACTGATTCATCCTCCCTCTCAATGTTCCTTGAGTCCAACAATTGGTATCAGAGCAAGGTTCCTTTGTAGAAGTTTAACAGCTTGAGGTGGATCTTGGAATGCAATGGACTCTAGTGGTCTTCAACAATAGCTTTTGGTGGCACTTGATGATCTTGATCAGTCTAGAGCAGAAGTCCTAGAATTAAAAGCAAATCTTGAGGATGCTGAAAAATTCATTCAATCATTGAAGGATAAAATCAATGAGTCAAGAGAAAAGAGGAACTATGTGATCAGCTAAAGCAGAAAGAAATTAAATGCTTGGAAGATGTTCACCTGAATCAGACCTTAAAATAAATAACTAAAGAATGTGAAAAGCTTGCTAGAGACAATGTTTCTCTAAGGCTTGAGATGGAATCTATGGTGATGAAGCAAACTAAGGAGATTGAAGAAAGGAAGAAGAATGACAAGAATCTGGCCCAGTCCTTAAAAGAAAAATCTGAAGAATGTAGTAGAGTTAATAGTGGATTCATTCAGTTGGAGATTGAATTGCAACAATCTAGAAATAATGAACAAGAGCTTGAAAGACAGATAGTTATTCTCAGAGATGAACTCACTACTGCAAATGAATACAAGGAGAATTTTAGGATCAATTTTGCTAAGCTTGATGATCTAACTAAAGGATAGAAGGATGCAAATGACAAGTAAGGTCTTGGATATGAGAAGGGAGAAAGCTCCAAATCTGAACATAAGGATTCCAAACAAAGAAATCAAATGAACAAAGGCAAAAGGTATCTAGTAAGACAACCCAATGCTTAAAATTTTAATGGTCATTGCTTTGCTTCTAATAAATTTGGTCATATGGCTTCTCAGTGTAGAAGTAAAATAAATTCAAGCAGCCATCATTTCCCGGTCAGTGTTTTAGTTGCAACAAGTTTAGTCATAAGTCAATTGAATGCAAAAGTATGACTGTCAGTGTAAGGAATGTTAAATACTACACCTATGGAAGATTTGGGCATGTTGTTAATCAATGATTATCAAGAGGAAATCAATGGAATGAGTGGTCTACACAAAGAAATCCTGTGTGTTATAATTACAACAGATTTGGTCACATTGCAATATTTTGCACGAACATAAACATGGATAGAAGAGGTCCAGTATACAAAGGAAAAATTTCATAGAAAGATGATAAAGGAAAAGGGAAAGTGACGTGGAAGAAATAAGAGATTAGATTAATAAAACATGGGTAAGGAAGAGTGAATTTGATGAAGGAAATAAGTCCACACCAGAAGCAGTTTCTGGTAATTCCTCCACAAATTGATCTTAGGTCATTGGCCTAGGGGGAGTTTTTCAAGAAAATCCTTTGTCCCCCTGTCAGTAGTTGGCATCGAAATGCAAGAAATTTTTAGTAGTTGTGCTAATAGTTTACAAATGTATCGGTGATCGCTTGTGCAAAAATTTGAGAAGTAGAAGGTCTGTAAATGAATTCTTCTTTTGTTGTATGAGAAAACAGAGTATCTAGAACACCTAGGTAAAAACATTTATTGTTGTAAAAAGGTTAGGTGTGTGAGTTAGATAAGGGTATTTGGAACCCTCATTTGTCACCTTGCATTGAAGAAGAATAGAAGGAAAGCCTCTGCAGCATAATTTTGAAGGAGTAAAGTAAATTCGGCGGTGAATTTATTAGGTATTTTAGTTAGAATTCTCACTTAATTTGGTGTTCGGTAGAAACTTGTTCGATAGGAAAAGGAAAATGAAGCAAATCAAAGGAATGGTGAATTTAGATGAATATAGTAGTGAGAATATTAGGGATGTGAGAAATATGTTGTCAGCTGATGAATTGAAATGGCTTGAAGGTGTGAAACACAAAAGTTTGGACATTTGGAGTAAATGTCCCTATTTTGTTAACGTGGAAGTCATTAGGTTTATCCTAAACAGATTGAATGATGACATTCTAACTCTGGATAAACCCTATCTCATTTCAAAAGAGGTGATTAATAATCTAACTATATTATGCAATGTTGGGGATATACCAAAAAATAAGTTGATTCGGAACAAAGAAGTTGAAACCCTAATTGAAGTAACAGGAGATCAAAGGGCTTTGATAATTTCAACAATCAAAGATCTGATAACAAGGTACATTGTGCATGGAATCTCATACAAAATCTTTTTTAGAAATAGGGAAGGCGCAACTTCGTGAGGTGCAGTTTACATCTCTCATAAAAAGATAATGGAGGATCATGATTTTGACCTATGCGGATTGCTAAAAGATCAATTGATGGAAAATGTGCAACTAACATAGGAGGTAGATTACCCCTTCAGGTTTGGTACCTTGGTCATATGTCTTGTGATGTATTTTCTGAATTGCTTACCATAGATTAATAATGTTGTATGGAAAGAGAATGAACCGGTTTGTAAACAGATTTTTGAACATTCTAATACTTTGGAAAATTGTGAGCAAGAGTATGCAAATTTCTTTAAAGAATTGCTAGGGAAGTTTGGAGCAATTAGCATTTCCATTCTGGTAAGAGCACTTGAAGTTGGATCATCTTTCGGTGAGATGGAGAGGAAGAAGAAAAGAGCACAAGAGATTGTTGATTACACTCCTCCGGCACACAAGACTCCAAGAATTGAAGGAAAAGGTAAAGAACAAGTGATTGTGGACATACTAGATGAGGAATCTAATGAGTACAATCCAAGGGAAGAACCAAAATCAGTTGAACCGGATGTAGTAATGGCAAAAGGAAGCGAAGAAGAAGGTATTTTATCCAAAGTAAAGATATTGCAGCTTGTTCAGGAGAAAGATGGGATGCAAAAAATTGTTGACATATGGTTTGATAGACCCTCATATGAGCAGGACCTGATCAAGAGCACACTAAGTACTTATTTTTTGCACACTAATATTGGATTGGAGAGTTTGCAAAATGTGGTTCCTGAAGAGATGATTAAATGCATTAAGGAAGCCATGGTCCCTGAGTCCCAAGACAGGAAAGAGGAAGAAATAATTCTACATTTGAAGGAGCAGTTTAGGCTATCTCTTACTAAACTAAAAAGGAAAATGAATGTGTTGAGACAATACATAAATACAGTAAATAAAATCTACAACTATTTTCTTCGTTGGCCTCATGTACTTGGGAGATACAAAGATAAGTTGGAGCAGATTGAATCTGAGCTGAACAAGATTGGTCAGGATTATAACATGTTTCAGGATCAAGATGGTGCAGTTAAGAAAAGGATTCAAGAATTGAAGTATGAGCATATAAAATTTCATTTCACTAGAAACAACCTTGTGGACACCTTTTGGAAGGTGAAGGATTTAATCGAATGCAGACTGGAGCAATTAATTGAGGTTATGAGGAAAGAAGAAATTAGAAGAGGCAATCACAATTCTAGAATCTCTCATCTAGATTATCAACAAGACATCTGAGAAAAACAACTTGATCTTAATCATTGGGATTTCAGTAGAAGCTTGGAGGAAATTTCTTCTGAAAATGAAAGATAAGTACAAGATAATTTTCTAACTCGAGTAGCAGTTGTATTTCTTCAAATTTTGATCCATTTTTTGAATTAGAAAAGGGGGAGATCCAAAATATGTTTGTCATTGATGTCAAAGGGGGAGAGAGAGTAGTGAAAAATTCCTTATCATTCTAAGGGGGAGTTGGAGTTGTGTTTTGAAATTTTGAACTCTGGTAGTGTAATCATTTCAGCTCTGACACTTAGTCATTTTTCACTAAGTGTTTCCATCAATTCCAAAGGGGGAGATTGTTGGCATATGGATTCTAGTGTTGTCATTGATGGCAACCTAAGTCATTATTCTGGTCCACAGATTAGGATTTGTTCATACCGGCAGGCAGAGTAAAGAACAGAGTATTACCGGAAGAGAGAATGAAGAACAGGGTATCCGGTTAGTATGTCGATCTCTATGCTTCACTCTATTATCATTTTGAGTTGTGGATCTCAGGGAAGGTTGTTAAGTATCTCTTTTATCTTATTGTCAAGTTTTGTGATGTTGCATTAATTGGTGTACAAGTTAGGAGATCCGATAGGATGATTTTTTGTTTATTAGCTCATGGTGGCCGACTTGGTGAATATGGCATGTTGTGAATATTTGAGGTATAATTAATTAAGGTATTCTTGTGTTGAATTTTTTTTTTGGGTCCTATCTATGGTTTCGCCGACTTATGTGGATGTGCATTAAAGATTACTCATGATCTGAGCCGACATTTGAAAGATATTTTCTATTCTATTGAAGCCGACATATAGCGATTGAATTCTTGCTAGCAGATATATATAAGAGATCAATTAATTCATTTTGTAGTGTGAATTGGTTTTTGTTCGAAGTGTGCGAATAGTAGAAGGGTTGTTGAGTGATTTGGCACAGTTTCACTTGTACAGAAGAGGATTTTGGTGAAGCAAATTAAGGCAAAGTAGAGTAAAGTGTAGAATCAAACAGAAGGTCCAGAATCTGATCTATGAGCCTCACTAGAACTGAAACCAGGCATTTGTAGATGCTACTTCCTCATTTAAACTCTTTGTAGTAATCCAAAAATATTGTAAGGAAGTGACTCTTCCTAATTTTGAGCAATGAGCTCTAGGCAGTGTGCCTAAATGCATGTGCGTTCCCTTTTTTCTTCATACTTTTAACAAAGTATAAATTGAGGATTAACATCCACCGTGGTCTTTCCCTTAATAGGGTTTCCAAATAAAAATCTTAGTGTTATGGTGTTTTGATTGTTTCCTTCATGTGCTTGCATCTTTACTTTTGTTGAAATGTTGTAAATTATGGTTTAAGATTTGAATTATAATTTAAATATTGTTGAACGCTGATTCACCCCCCTCTCAGTGTTCCTTGAGTCCAATAGGGAAACTTCCAATGGAGGGAAATTCCTAGTTCTAATAAAGATTGTAACTGCCTTTTAATGTTCATGTTTGTTGAGCAAATCTAGGGAGTGTGTTATGTTATATTCTCATTGGGGAAAGTCTGCTTTGACCAAATTTGGCACATGCATAACTTCCTCCCTCTCTTTTATATGCTTTCAATAAATGGCATCCTCCTATTTTGATGGAGTCGAGTGCCTAGGTAGTTAGGTTTAATTAGAAGTTTTTCTCTCTATAAATAATGATTAGATGCCTCTTTTCATAAGGTTGGATGTTTTGAGATTGTACTTACATTTTCCAGTTTTAGTAATATAGCCATATCTTTGAAATGTTGTAATCATGTTTTCAAGAAATAATATGATATTTTGATTTGTTGCATCTGAGTTAGCTTAAGAGAGACTCAACTTAAGAGAGACTCACTCAAGGGGGCCCACTTGGTGATAATTCCACCCATTTATTTTAAAGGTTTTTTTATTCAGTAATTAGTTTTAGTTTCAACAAGTGTCTATTCCTGCAGCCACTAGAATCCTGTTATATGACTATTCCTGTAGCCAAGGAAGATAGAGTAGTTTCATGTCTGTTTACTAAGATTTCCATTTCTATCTTTCATTTCCAATCCAGTTGTTAATGCTTAGTGTAGTTTTTGATTCATGCTCAATGCTTAAGTTGATTTCTTTCCAGCATTATCTTTTCCAGTATTGTTTCTTTCCTAGTTTATGGATGACTACAGTGGAGTCCTAGTGCACATACAGTGCTAACCCATTTCAATTTTACGTCCCTAGGTTGACAATGAAATGCACCTTCATGATGAGTAAGATAGCTACTTGGTGCAAATGTCCAATCTCTAAGTCACAGCTCTAAGGGCTTAGTTATTAAACCATTAAATGAGGCCAACAATATTTGTCTTTGTGTATTTTTGAGAAAAATAATTTTTGGGTTTTGTTTAAAATCATGAAATACTATCTAGGTATCTGTTGGATTTTGCATATAGTGAGCAGAGCTTGTAGAAATGGTTGTCAAAATTGCAGTTATTTTCCTTGCAAGTGAAGTTTTTGATTTTTACCAAATCGCATGTTTTGCTTTTTGGATTCAAAAACACTTTCTAGGTTTTCTTGGCAACACCAAAATATTATATGGGTATACATTATTTTTTGTATGCAACAAATGGGTAAGTAAGAAAAGATGGGGGGCCAAAAAGGGGGCTCAAGTGGCCACTTTTTTTTTGAAATCAGGAAATACTGACCTTAGACATGAAATTGAGGATAGTTACACTCAAAATTTTGAGATGCAACAAAAACAAGGATCGTAGTGCTCTGAGTCTACTTTCTAAACTACTAATTTATTTTGAAAATGGTCGAGATTAAGGGGTTCAAAAGAGGGACCCACATAAATTGGTGTTGTTTTTGTCAAAAAACATAGCATGGCAACTTTTCTGGGAACGTAGCATGGTGAACTTTTTTTTAGTATTTTTAAAATCGCTTGGGTGAGAAATTAACTAATAGTATGTAGTTTTTTTTTT
>VDFB02356451.1:0-113373 GCA_007258455.2 Sequoia sempervirens | reverse complement strand
GGATAGAGAGAAAGAGAGAAAATAAACCTATAAAATTCAACTTTCTCATAACGCAAGCATGTTTTGATGTAGTAGAGATATGGTTGTTATTTTAGCAAGACATAACGCACTGGTGTTATAATGCGAGCGCATTTTTTCTTGCTCTAAAAATGGTAAAAACTCAATATACCTGTGATCTCAAGACCCACATTTTGCATATTCTCCTGGTTATGTGCGTGTTCCAAAAAAAAAGCCTTTTGATGATTTTGTGAAGTGTGCATGCAAGTTTTTCACATTCCACCACCTTTTTCATAATATTTCCACCACCTTTGCATGAAATAGTACAGTTTTCACATTGAAAGGCATATAATATCAATTCAAGTCTAAATTTCATTCAAGAGTGATATACAATTGAATTTTGAAAGGGAAAAAGCTTTTGAAAAATTTAAATTGTTGAGGAGTTTGAAGAAAGAAGAAGCAAAAGCTACAAAATTGGGTAGAACTCCTCCATCTAAAACTTTGGTTTTTCAAGTATGTGAAGTATTTACACATTTTATTTCATTCTATTTTGGCTTGCTTTGATTTTTTTTATTTTTCATATTCCATGTTGATCATTGTTTGTTTGTCATTATAACCTTAGCTTGTCAATGCACATTTTAAATTACACAATTGTTTACACTTGCCAATTACATTTTTAAACCACATCTCTTAAAGGAATTTTGTTAAACAATTGACTTACCTTGTGTATGCTTCCACATTTTGTATACACATATATATGACAAAATTTATAAGTAAGTAAAATAATACATCATTTCTCAATCCTTTACTATGGATGTGCATACAACTCTCCAAAGCTTTCATTTTGGTATAGGCATGGGGGATGTTGGAAAATGTAGTTGAATTTGGTTTTACACCTACAAATTGCATATGCTTGAAATTTTCTAAAGCCTTTTCAATAAATCTATTTTGTGGATATCCTACAATCATATGCTATTTGAAGAAATGCCTCAAAGAAATGGGGTCTCATGGTGATGTGCATTTTATCAAACAATTGATTGCATTGTCTATGCTACCAAATTCTCCATACATGTCTCTATAAAATTGGAATATATACTCCTCCCACATTGATAGATCTTTGAATCTATTTTGGTTTTCATCTCTATTTCTAAATTTACCTCATCACTAATGTTGCGATATATTTTAAATGCTTCCTTGATTAGTCTACCTACATGGTATTCTAACCCTTCTCTCCACTGTTTCAAGACTCTTTATTCAAGGCTAAGTTAGCAACATGGGGAAAAGTGCAGCCTATCTTGTAATCATGGCATGCCACAAGACAATGCGGCAGGGTTGACAAGGTAGGGGCAGCATGAAAAAATTCCTCATAGAAATGGGGACTCATGGTGATGTAAATAACTGTGAGTCCCCATTTCTATGAGGCATTTTTTCACGCTACCCCTACCTTGTCAACCCTGCTGAATTGGCAAGCCAATGAGCTATCACCGTGAGTCCCCATTTCTATGAGGCACTTTTTCATGCTCCCCCTACCTTGTCAACCCTACCGAATTGGCAAGCTAGTGAGCTCACTAGCTTTCCAATGTGGTAGGGTTGACAAGGTAGGGGCGGTGAGAAAAAATGCCTCATAGAAATGGGGTCTCATAGTGATTTACACTAGCTTGCCAATTCGGTAGGGTTGACAAGGTAGGGGTAGCGTGAAAAAATGCCTCATAGAAATGGGGTGTCGTAGTGATTTATACTAGCTTGCCAATGTGGTAGGGTTGAAAAGGCAGGGGCAGCATGAAAAATGCCTCATAAAAATGGGGTCTCACTAGCTTGCCAATGCTCACATGATTTTTGGATGGAATGCCTTAAGGAAATGTGGTAATGTGGCATGCCATGATTAAAAGATAGGCTCAAAATGGAAGCATGGACAAGGCATTTGAATTATTTGACAATAATGTTTTCATGGACATGTATGCAAAATGTGGTAGCATTGAAAAGCTAGTGAGCTCACTAGCTTGTCAATGCAGTAGGGTTGACAAGGCATGGGTAGCATGAAAAAATGCCTCGTAGAAATGGGGACTCACGGTGATTTCACTAGCTTTTCAATTTGGTAGGTTTGACAAGGTAGGGGTAGCATAAAAAAATGCCTCATATAAATGGGGACTCATAGTGATTTTAGGACTCACGGTGATGTAAAATCACTATGAGTCCCCATTTCTATGAGGAATTTTTTCATGTTGCCCCATACTTTGTCAACCCTACTGTATTAGCAAGCTAGTGAGCTCACTAGCTTTTCAATGGTACCACATTTTGCATACATGTCAATGAAAACATTATTTTCAAAAAATTCACATGCCTTGTCCATGCTTCCATTTTGAGCCTATCTTGCAATCATGGCATGCCACATTACCACATTTCTTTAAGGCATTCCATCCAAAAAATTCATGTGACCTTTGTCTATGCTATAAATACTCTTCTATTGAATGATTGTAAGTATTTTGTATGAGGCCTTGAATGGCATATATTTCATTTATTTGTATGGATTTATTTTTAGGAACTAATATTTGTCTCATTGTCATGCTACAGGTAAAATTATCCGCCATGCCGAGAAAACAAAGAAGGAATAAACCAACAGATGAAGAGTATGAAATTGATAAAGCAAAAAATAGAGAATGGATGAGGGAATATCGTTAGAAGAAGAAATTGGATACGATTGATGAAAACAAGAAAATTCAATAGGAACCTCAACCATTAAAAAGAGAAAAGGCATTAGCAGCACAAAAGGAACAAATGCAAAAGCATCGTGCTAAGACAGATTTCAATATCGTAGTTGGAGACACACCCTCTACTGCAAGTGAATACGAAGGGACGCCATTAAGAAAAAGTGAATATGGAGGGAAACCATCTACCACAAGTGAATATGCAGAGACACCATCTACTACAAGTGAATATGAAGGGACACCATCCACCACATCTCAAGTTGAGAGTACATCATCACTCAGATTTGACGAAGAAGATATGCCATCATCCCCATGTCAACCTCAAGGTATGTCATCTATTCCACCCTCAATCAAAGGTACATGATCTAGCCCACCTCACTTAAATATTGATGAAATTCATAATGTTGAAATGTATGTACCTAGGAGAACACCACCTAGAATTTTGCATAGAAATCCAAAGTATTTGATTGATATTGATGAGGATATTTTGCAACTCATGGAAGGTAAGATTCTAGCATGCACTTGTAGAAGATATGCTGATAAGATTTGGAAATTTTTCTTTGAAATTCTAAATGAGACCACAAGATGTCAACTATTTTTTGAAATGATGTGAGGTCTAAAGTATAGAAACATCATGAATATTCTTGGGTTGAGAACATCGAATGCTTCGAGTGAAAACACTATTGTGAAGAATTTAATGGATGCTTATGAGAGTGTGGGTAAGACCTCACACTCAAAGGATAGTCATGTCACCCGACGTGTCATTAGATCGACTTTGGTAAGTAGTCAAACAAGGAGATCTCGTCTCATTAGAAAGACGAGTGAACAATTGAGAATTAATAGAAAAATTTATCAAGATTCATTCAAAGGCGACAAAGAATTAAAGGCACTGATTCAAATGAATTATGGAAATTCTTAGGGAGACTCCCACAAAAAGATAAACCAGTTGTTGAAGCATTGAGAACACTAATTGAAGACTATTGGAAGAATAAAACAAGGCCATCTCTTAATCAAAGGGATGTGGTAAGAAGAAGAATTTATAGTCAGAACTGTGAGCCACATCCAAAGCATTTTTTGGATACGAATCAAACCCAATTCTTTTGGTAAATTTCAATAGGATTATCCTCAAATTCAAATTTGTCAAAGATATTTTGAAATTCTTAAACCTTTTTATGTCAAGATAAATCACACATGCACTACTTGTTGTTGTAGACTACATATTGAATTCTCTAACCATTTTTATGTTTATTGTTCTATATATGTTTAGATTTGCCTACTAACGATGTTTTGCAGGATTGTGGCATACAAGCCCCACCAACATCTTCAAGAGAGTTCTTATCAAAAAAATTATGTGAAATAGAGGATGGCCAAATATTCTATAGGAAACTATGCTTGGATGGTTCATGTCAACGTTGCGGTGGTTTGCAATGTATGCTAGTATGTCAACATATGGAAAGCACACATGAGGGGGGAAAGCAACTAGTAGAGTTTGGGAAGTATAAAACAATGGCATATGTTACAAAAGATGGTAATCAAGAAAAAAGGTGTGATTTGGTTATTCAGAAGATTCCAATGTATTAGTTTATGTCTATGTTTTGTGACAATATAATGTATGAGTATGCAAGGCATACCCATAGAGCTCGATGGTTGGACATTCAATTCAAGTTATGCATGTACACATTGACAACATAGTTTCAGTGGTCAACTTTGTAGAGAACTACACTCTACAGCCACAATGTGAGGTGCAGTCACAATATCACAACTAAACATAGGTTTCGATATTTGTGCACATAGCATTCATTCATGCAGCTGATAGTACAGAGGACCAAAGGAAGGTATTGAGGGAGTATCACTTTTATATTAGTGATGATCGCACACATTCTCTAGATTTCATGCAAGGATGCTTCCAATTGTTCTACAACGATTTGGCTCAGAGGGGCATAGCATATGGTCGGCATATAATATGGTCAAATAACTATGTAGCATAGTTCAAGAACTCATGCATTTTCTACTAGTTGAGCAGGATGCATGTAATTACAGGTTTTCAGGATATGTGGAACTTTTGTGAGGCTAGGCATAGAAAGGGGGAGCATGATGGTGCAAGAGAATGTGTCAAAAGAGTATTATCACGAGAATAGTTAAAGTATAAAGTCAATGCAAAGTTGACAGATGCAAAATCAATTGTCAAGTGGTGTAATGCTTTGATGGGTCCAGATAATGAAGGTACATCTTCAGTTCATAGATTTTTTTGGTTGATGGATGATACTAACATTGCACCATATGAGTATTGTTGTACACTGACAGGATCGAGTGAGCTACACTCTTTCCTTAGCTCAAATATAGGTTCATGGAGTATCCATATGCGGAAGATGGCATGATTTTGTTCTTCATGTACAATGCAATCCTGGGATGATTGTGAGTCAAAGGAGTGGGTTTAGAAATGGTTGTTAAGTTATTTTAGCCCACTTCACACGTATTGCCCTCTGACGGCATTGGAACTAGCACAGATGGAATCATCAGTTGACTTTGACCACATATCAGGTCTAGTTCAACTAGGTAATATATCTACTTGCATAGTTTTTGAAATTCCTATTGTTATCTTACTTTGTAGTGTATTTGTAATGTTGACTAATTTAATCTAATTTGTTGCACATATCAATGTAGGCCATGTTTATGTTATTGTAGATGAAGACAATGAAGTGGGAACGAATTATTACTTGTGTCGTGTTGATGACAAAAAGAAATTGGAGGCCCCAGTTATAGATGGAGAAAACATCGAACACCCTACAAGCTCAGTTGTTGTTATTGGAATGTGGCTTAGAAGGTACCCACATAAGAGTGTTAAATTTTGGCTATTTCAGGACTTTGACATGCATCGGAAGATTCTTCATTACTTGAACCTTGTCGTGGTACCCAATGTTTTTTTGACCAAATATGGGGGTAGACCTTTGGACAAGACCTTGTGGAAGGTGCATGAGTTTGACCATGAGGCAATACTTGACACAATAAAGAGTAGAGCAGACCTAGATGGTTCGTTGGATTAATTTGTAAGTGTGCACATTGGTTGCTATTAATTTGTAAGTATGGATATTAATTTATATGATGCCAATGCCATCATCTAATGTTTATATCATGTATGTAGGTGATTGATGAAGTTATAAAACTTGCAAATATAGCACATTTTATGTTTAAAACTATGGAAAAGGATATAGAGTTCAATGGTATTTTATTTTTTCTCAAAAATATGCAAAAAGAATGATGTAGGATATTCTCTATAGATTAGTAAACTAAGTGGAAGATTAAATTGTTTTGTTTTTATAATAGGTTACAAGTTTCCAAAAGGTTGGAAAGTAATATTTTGGTTACGTTCTATTCATATTTTATTCATGAGAGGTTGTTGTGTGCAATAGGTATCTTGGAACTCCCAATGAAGATGTATGGCCAGGAGTGACTAAGTTGAGAGATTGGCATGCCTATTCTCAATGTAAGCATCAAGATTTAAGCCTTGTTGTTCCTGACTTGGAACAAATGGTGTGGATTTGTTGTTTGTAAGTGCCTTCCATTATTTTCATTTCATTTCTATTTTGGATGCTCTTTCTTTTTCTTCTTTTACTTTGCCTATTTGTAAGTAAACTACTAAAAATTGATTGGTGTCTCCTTGCAGAAAATGTTGATTTATGAGCCATCCAAGAAAATCTCAACCAAAAAAGCAATACAACACCTTATTTTGATGATCTTGACAAATCTCAATTATAATTTTAAGCCATTATAAAAGTGTATGTGAAGCTTAGCAAGGTAGTTTCAAGTTATTCATTTGAAGTTAACCTCATCATGAGCACCTATGATGTAAACATTATAAGAGCATCTCAAATTTCAAGTTATTCTATTCATGAGTGGCTTTTGTGTGCAATAGGTATCTTGGAACTCCCATTGAAGATGTATGGCCAGGAGTGACTAAGTTGAGAGACTGGCATGTCTATCCTCAATGGAAGCAGCAATATTTAAGCCTTGATGTTCCCAAATTGGAACCAAATGGTGTGGATTTGTTGTCTGTAAGTGTCTTCCATCTATTTTCATTTCATTTATATTTTGGATGCTCTTTCTTTTTCTTCTTTTACTTTTCCTATTTGTAAGTAAACTACTAAAAATTGATTGGTGTCTCCTTGCAAAAAATGCTAATTTTTGAGCCATCCAAGAGAATTTTGGCCAAAAAAGCAATGCAACATGCTTATTTTGATGATCTTGAAAAATATCGATTTTGATTTTAAGCCATTATAAAAGTGTGTGTGAAGCTTAGCAAGGGAATTTCAAGCTATTCATTTGAACTTAACCTCATCATGAGCACCTATGATGTAGACATCATAAGAGCATCTCAAATGTATGAGTGACATTGTAAAAGATCTGTGAGAATAGAGTACCTAAGGCATCCTTGAATCGTATTTTTTTTTATTATGAGAGAATATTATAAGTTGAGTTTGTGTGCATGAAAATGGGGCACATTGATTCAATATTTTATTTAAGTGGGGTGTTGGAATTCATATAGTTTGATTTTTTTTCTCATGATTTTGTATTACCACTTGATAGTTTTGAGAAAGCATTGTGCCTACAAGTACAAACACTTAGGTTTCAGAATGGTGTATGAAGCATATTAGACAATTGTAGCACAAACATAAGAATTAGGACTGCCTTATTATAAAACAAATCAACTTCATTTCTTAAAAAAAATCAACCTAATGATTATATATCAATATCAGTCCAACATTTGTAATGATATTTACTCAAATTTTGAAATTTATTGTTGCCCTCAAACATTTGTAATTCATGCAATGTAATCCCTTAATAGTCCAAATTGCAAAAGGGAAACAATCTTTGACAACCTGTTACCCGGAGCCCGTGTTAGTTACGTGCATTTCCTTTGATGCATCGGGATCACGTAGGGAACCTATACAATAACCTCTCTCAGTTTATATTATCTCAAATTCATTTTCCTTTGGTGTTCAATTTTCACTTGATGGAATAAGTGTTAATTGCAAGCAATGTAAAGTTGCAAAGTGGTGCAACTTTCGTTCTACAACTCGTGTGACCAAACAGACTATTCCAACGAGTCCAAATGGGTACATTTATGCTAGGCATGGTCCTCTTTCACACCCAAACATGTTGAATCACTCTGAGCTACATTCAATTGACTCAATCCCTTAAGGGTCCAAAGTGCAAAATGGTTGCTATCTTTGATGAGCTATTACTCAGAAACCGTGATGCCTATGAACTCTCTGTCTGATCCTACAGGATCACGTTGGGCCCCTCTACAATAAACTCTCTCGGTTTTTGTTATCTCAGATTCATTTTTCCATGGTGTCCAATTTTCACTTGATGGAAAAAGTGTCAATTATAAGTAGTGTAAAGTTGCAAAGTGGTGCAACTTTTGTTGTGCAACTTGTGTGACCAAATAGACTATTCCAACGTGTCTAAATGGGTAATTTTACGCTAGGAATGGTCCTCTTTCACACTCAAACATGCCGAATCACTCCAAACTATGTTCAACCGACTCGATCCCTTATGGGTCCAAAGTGAAAAATGGTTGCAATCTTTGATGGGCTATTACTCGGAAACCTTGATGCTTACGAACTATTTGTATGAGCCTAAAAGATCACGTTGGGACCCTCTACAATAACCTCTCTCAGTTTTGGTTATCTCAGATTCATTTTCCTGTGGTGTCCAATTTTCACTTGATGGAAAAAGTGTCAAATGCAAGCAGTGTAAAGTTGCAAAGTGGTGCAACTTTCATTCTACAACTCATGTGACCAAATGAACTATTCCAACATGTTTGGATGGGTACGTTTACACTATTCATGGTCCTCTTTCACACCCAAACATTCCAAATCACTTTGAGCTGTGTTCAACCAACTCAATCCCTTAAGGATCCAAAGTGCAAAATGGTTGCAATATTTGACGAGCTACTACTCAAAAATTGTGATGCTTACGAACTCTTTGTCCAAACCTACAGGATTGTGTTGGGCCCCTCTAAAATAACCTCTCTTAGTTTTTAATATTAGAGTTGTTTTCCCATGGTGTCCAATTTTCACTTGATGAAAAAAGTGTCAAATACAAGTAGTGTAAAGTTGTAAAGTGGTGCAACTTTCATTCTGCAACTTGTGTTACCAAAAAAACTGTTCCAACACATTCAAATGGGTACATTTATGCTAGGAATGGTCATATTTCACACCCAAACATGCCAAATCAATTTGAGCTACATTCAACCGGTTCAATCCCTTAAGGGTCCAAAGTGCAAAATGGTTGCAATCTTTGACGAGCTATTACTCAAAAACCATGATGCTTAAAAACTCTTTGTTTGATCCTATGAGATTGCGTTGGGCCACTCTACAGTAACTTCTCTCAATTTTTGTTATCTCAGAGTTTTTTTCTCATGATGTCCAGTTTTCACTTGTTAGAAAAAGTGTCGAATACAAGTAATGTAAAGTTGCAAAATGGTGCAACTTTCATTCTACAACTTGTATGACCAAACAAACTATTCCAATGTGTCTAGATGGGTACATTTATGCTCAACATAGTCCTCTTTCACACCCAAACGCACTGAATCACTTTGAGCTACATTCAGCCGCCTCAATCTCTCAAGGGTCCAAAGTGCAAAATGGTTACAATCATTGGCGGGCTATTACTCAGAATCCGTGATGCTTACGAACTCTTTGTTTGAGCCTACAGGATTGCATTGGGATCCTCTACAATAACCTCTCTCTATTTTTGTTATCTCATAGTCATCTTCCCATGGTGTCTAGTTTTCACTTGTAACACCTCTCTAAACCTAGGCTGGTAAGATAGTATTTTAATTCTTGATTTGATATTTTAAAAGTTAAATGTTATTATAATGAGGTTAGCTATTGATGATTTAGTAAAAAATTATTACGATTAGTTATGATGATGCAAGTAATTGATATATATGGTAGCTAACTACAGTCAGGATGTAGTATGTGCTTCAGCTATGTATATATGTATATGCACAGGTACTCTGTTGTGTGTATCTTACAGGTACCAGGTACCGACTCCACCTAGCATCACAGGTCTGAGCGTACCTTTCCCGATGGTGGTTACTGAAGGTAGTCACAAGCCAATTTCCCCTACCCTAGCCCACAGTACCCTGTCAGGGCAGTGTTTCCCTTATTGATGTCTTACGGTTGGGTTACCTAACGGTAACATCTGGAGCACCTTTCAGCCATATGTTCCGGAGCACCTTTCTATCGTATGTTTTGGTGCACCCTTCAGTGCTTGTACCTTACCAGTATGTTTTGTTGAGGCATTTTGGTTATGGTGTCATGAATCTTTTATATGGCTATATATTTTGGTTGTCGGTGTCTTGATGTGGTTGCGTTGGCATCTTTCGTGATTTTAAATATGTCATTTTATAGTATTTTATTGATGGGAGATTTAAATGGTTTTAGCCTTGAGATTTAAATATAATATTTTAAATAATTGTTATTGATCATTCGAGAGAATGATATATTTCAATTGAAAATTTTAAATGATTTTATTAAATTTTGTTTGGGAGCTTTAATAGCTAATTTTATCAAATGCCTTATTTGATTTGATTTTGTGTTGGGGAGCTTGAGAAGTTTGTTTAATTAATTGCCTTATTTTATAATTTGTTTTGAGGAGTTAGTTAATAAATAGGGGGCAGCCTTGCTTGAATATATATATAGGAACTTTTATTCTTTTGTTTTGGGGGGAAAGTTATCTTTTTGTGAAGAAAATATAAAATGGGGGAAAAATTTTATTTTGGGGAACCATTCTTTGGAGAGAGAGAAGTAATTTTTTCTATTTTGGGAAGGAGAAGAGAAACCCTATGAATTTGGGTGATTGTGTGGCGTGATTATGAAAGATTTGGGAGAAGAAAATTGTGGGCAATAAATAATTGAGTTTAGCCTCCATGTTCTTGCTGATCATCAGATTTTAGAGCTTGGTCGTGCCTTCTCCATTGAGAAAATTCGCCATTTCATTTTGGGGCAATTCAAGGTAATTTTCTGTGGTTTTTCCATTGATTCTTGGCTGGTAAATTATTCTTTTAATCTGGGTTGTTGCTGTCCCATGAAAATTTGATGGAATCCTTCATGTCTCTATTTTTGTTTTGTTGGAAATGAATGTGGGACTAATTTAATTGGTGATTGTTGTTGTGTGGGGGTTTGTGTGACTAATTTTTGTAGATCTTCAGCAACTTGAAATGGGTTATGATAGAAATATGTTTCGAACTCTTTCTGACTGTTTTTCTTTTGCTCTTTTGTAAGAAAAATTGTGTTTTCTTTTGCTACTTGTTACCCTGTTGTTGAAAATGAAATTTGAGTGTGGAATTCATATTGGTATGCCATTCCCTCAACTAGGTTTTTGTGAATTTGAAATCTGGGCATTTTTATTTTTCTGTGCTTTTCGCTTGTCTAGTTTGAAAAATGACATTTTTTCTGTACAACACTTCTTTCTGGCCCTAAAATCAAAAATCAAAGGTGAATTTTGACTTGAAACGCCCAAATCCAAACTGGGTCGGTCTTATATTTGTGATCCGGACACTTTCTTTTTTGCCCAATTTTGTGCCTACTTGTAAAATGATAATTTTCATTGCTGCTCTTTTACCGCTTGTTAAAAATGTAAATTAAAATTGGATTCCATGTAGAAATGACAAAATACAAACTGGGTCTTTGTCCGATTTTCAATCCAGACAATTTTATTTTTCAAGTATTTGCCTAGCCTTGCTTTAAATGGCGTTTTCCAGTACAACACCTCATTATGGGTCTGGAAATTGAAAATTGATGGTGAATTCCATCTAGAAATGTCGAAATACGAACTGGATTGTTTTTTGATTTTAGATTCAGGCACTTGTATCCTTTTAGGATTTGTATGCCTCTTTCTCATGTGTTGAACATCAGTTGAAACTATCTTGTGCCACAGTCTCTTGATAGATTTTATCTATTAAACTGATCTAGCAGCAATGTTGCTTGGTTGTCTTAATTGGATTTTATGATGTTTTTGTGGCTTTCATTGTTTTATGTTTGCTATGGATTCCTCGTTTGGTTAAATGAGAAGGCCTATCCGTCTGCAGGGCGTTGAGGTATCCGTCTACAAGGCGTTGATTCAGGCATGTTTGAGATTTACTCTTTCGGTCTATGCTTTTGTGCTTCATACCTTGCAGATATGAGTAGTAACCGACCTATTATTGCTTGAGCATATTCGTGTTGTGGCATTGACTTCAATGCATTGTATTCCATGTTTGCTCTGTGTCTTATGTGAATGTTGGCCATATGTCATCCTTGCCTTATTTTTTGTTTGGGCCTTGTGACTACCTCCAAGCATGGTGGGGTGGCCTCTTTTGAATCCACATGGTAGGGAGGCATTGCCACTGCCATTGGGGACCGATGTACAAGTTTTGGAGCATCAATTGGAGGTGTTCCCTCTTGTTCATGAGTTATCAGATGATGTTTCTTATTCTTGGCTATGCCCTGTATCTTTGTGCATTCATTTATGTATATTGTACGCTCTTGAAAGAAAAGATGTAAACTTATCAATTAAGGAGAAGAAATGAGATGTTTTATATTTGGATTACGAATTCCAATGTTGGTATCGGACTTGCTTGTATGATGACAATCCTTCTATAGTTTTTCCTTCAAAAGTTTTATGCAAAAATCAGAGTATTGGTTGTATTTTACCTTCATGTTATAGGCTGCAAAGGTTTCGGAGCAACGCCACCCTTTGTTAAAGTCTTGTGTTGCGGCTGCAAAAGTTTTGAAGCAATGCCACCCTTTGTTAATGCCTTGCATTGCAGTTGCAAAGGTTCTAGAGCATTGTCGCCCTTTGTTAATGTCCTGTGTTGTGGCTATACAAGTTCTGGAGCATCGCTGCTTTCAATTTTTTGGTCTTTGTTGTTGCTACTAAAGTTCCGGAGCAGCATTTTTCAAGTTCCGGAGTAGCGCTGCCAAAGGTTATGGAGCCGAGCTAGAAGTTTCGGAGCCGAGCTGGAAAGTTCCAACGCCAGAGCTTGAAGTTCTAGAGTTGAGTTGGAAAGTTCTGGCGCCGAGTTGGAAGTTCCAGAGCCGAGTTGGAAGGTTCCGGTGCCGAGCTAGAAGTTCCAGAGCCGAGCTGGGAGTTTCGAAACCAAGCTGGAAAGTTCCAGCGCCGAGCTGGAAGTTCCAAAGCCAAACTGGAAGTTTTAGAGCTGCGCTGCAAGTTCCAAAGCAGCGCTGCTAAGGTTCCGGAGCATCTTCCCTGGAGCTCATATAATTGTTTTGTCTGGTTTTCTTTGGAGGGTAGATTAATCCTCTCCCTTGGGCTGCATTAGGCCATACTTGGCCTTGTATGAGGCCGTATTTAATGTGTTGGAAGATTATTTTGTGTATGTTATCCTTTATGTTTTAAAAAAAAAATTATCTTGTCCTCTTTTGGCTCTTACCCTTCGCGGTTTGCGTAGTGGGATGTTACATCACTTGATAGAAAAAGTGTCAAATGCAAACAATGTAAAGTTGCAAACTAGTGCAATTTTCATTTTGCAACTTGTGTGACCAAACAAACTATTCCAACACATCCTGATAGGTACATTTGTGCTAGGCATGGTCCTCTTTCACACCCAACATGCCAAATCACTCTAAGCTACATTCAACCAATTTGATCCCTTATAATGGCATGCAAAACAATTGAAAAGAGAAACATTCACACGACACTTGAGAAGTATGAGTTTTCCACACCAAAAGCATATGATCATCCTCAAATCTATCAAATGGAAAACATTTTTTAATTATCCTCGTTGCCCTTATAATAATATACAACCAATTGTAAATGTGTACAATGGTGGAACTTGGAAACATTTTATTTTTTCCTCAATTAACAACTTTGGTTGTGAAGAATTTTGTCATTTTCATTTGAAATGATTTGCTATGCTTGAAAATTGGATTCTAAGATAAACAAGTGATGCTCTCATGTACATTTATTATTTGGTGTGATAAATAAAGTTTTCACCCAAGTCCATTTCTTATTTGTATTATAAATTATAAATATTTCTCCCAAGTCTATTTCCTATACAGGAAATAATATTGCAAAAAGTTGACGTATACATCTTTCAACGTGTTTATATGGTGATGAATCAAGAACATAACAATTCATTTTGTACTATGAGGATTATGCTGTGAAAATGTTTAAAGACTATTCAAGATAAATGTTTGTATGATAATGTGTCAACTAGAAGCTAACGATTCATCATCTACTATGAAGATTATGTTTTGCAAGTGTTTTGAAGATTATGTATCCTTTGCTTAATTGAGTTGTTCCAATCAAAAGATTAAATTTATTGGAATCTTTTTATGAAACATCTCATGGAATACCAATTGAAAACATATTTTTTGCTTTTAGATAAAGAATTTTATGGAACTCTTTGAATTAAACTAAATTGAGATATGTAAGAATAAGGGAGCATTAGGAAATACATTTCTCAAGATCTTAAATAAGCCTTCTTACCAAATTTGAAAAAGCATGATAAGCCCATGGTTGAAAATTTTGTAGTCATCAAAGTGGGTACTAATTCTATATTATATAGATCCTAATTCTTCTTTATCTTTAAGATCTTCTAAGTTTGGCAATGGCTTCACCAAGCTGTGAAGGGTGAACTATTTTTTATTCAATTATGCCTATGTGGGTTTATTTGTCTTATCTCTTGTTGCAATTTTTGGTGGATTATTGCTTTCAAAGTATTGGGAATGCTTTGCCTATTTTCTAGTTGGAAGTTGCCATTGTAGAAGGCTCATCTCTTGATATATATATTATACTCAATCTTAATCAATTATCAAGTTAATAATCAATGCATTTATTTACAGTTAATCTTTTCTTTTCAATTTGTGCAATTTTGTAATTTGTAACTCTATTAGTATTCCTAGAAACAATGAAGTGGTTTAGCATCAACTAATAAAGTTGTTTAGCATCAATCAATAAATATTCAAGACAAACCATGAAGGACAACAATGATCAATGTTAGGGCTAACCAATTAATAAGTATACACTTGAATAATTAAAGCATACATGTGTATAAGGGAAGCACAAGTACTCAAATACATGTAAGCCTTGAAGTATACACAAATTAATACAAAGTATATGCATGAATACAAAGTATATACATAAAAACACGTAAGTCGCAAAGTATACATTGGAATACACATAAGTCACAAAGTATACACATAATTTGTAAAGCATACACTTGAATACACCTAACTCATATGTATTGAACCATGGATTTATAATGCAAATATGGACACCATCGATAAGAAAGATTTGTATTAACCAAATAGCCATGTAGACATACATCAATATATGTCAATATAAGTATAAAATATATACAAAATAGCCATATAGGCTTATGAGAATGCCATATAGGTGTACAATTTCAAATATATCCAATACAAAATATGTACAAAAATGCCATATAGGCATACAACAAAGGGATTTGGAATCAAAAGTCATTGCTCTCCATGCTCTCAAAATAAATTATTTCCCTTTGCTTGTCGGCTAGATGGCGATAAGTCTATCACTCATTTATTTTGAGGTCAAGGAGTCCTCCTGGTGCTCCTCCTAGGGTTTAGTTCCTAGTCAAGCCAAATCTGTTACAATAACAAGTAAAGACATTAATATATAGAAATTACATTATAAAAAATGATATATTTAACAAAATAATCACTTACCACTAGTAGACGATCTCTCTCCTTGAGGGAAATATTTGCATGCCCATGCTCTAACATGTTGAAACCCTGTAGAAACCATCGAAAGAGAAATTAAATTATGAATCAATAATGGTCTAATTTTTCACAAGCAGCTATAACAACGAATGCGAATTGAAATTTAGTAATCTGCCTCATACATCCATGAGAGGCATCGAGGATTCTATAGTAGAAGAAACACCAAGCTCCATTTCCCTATGAGGATGTGGAAGTGTATCTACTTCCAACATCTGAAAATAAAACAACAAATTATTCATTCACGGAAACTACAGTAGTGATGCACATCATGGCTTATAATGTATGAGATAATGAACATAATTTTGAGTACTATTAAACTATATATTTCTGACTATCATGCTTACTATTTTCCCTATCCATAGTTTGTTCGAAAGCACCTATTTTTAGGATTTTATTCATAGCAGCAAGGTGGTGAACCATTTGATAAAATGCTTTGGTAGACATGTACGATAATTGTGGTAACACAGAGAATGCAATGAATTGTTTGAAAAAATGCCTCAAAGAAATGTGGTCTCATGGTGATGGAATGCCATTACAAACAAATGTGTCATGGCATTCCATCACCATGAGACTGTATTTCTTTGAGGCATTTTTTCAAACAGTTCATTGCCTTCTCTATGGTATTATGTTGGGATAGGGTGGATGGTATAGTGTGGTCTTGGTTATGAGATGGAGGGTGATCATGACATGAAGAGGTAGGGGTGGGGACATGAATAAGTTGAATAAAAGGTGGAAGGTTCCATAGATTGGTAAATTGAGAATGAGGATGAGGACCTTGAAAAGAATTTGGAGGGGAATTTAGGCTAAAGGGTTGGTTTCTATTCTTTAGGCAATGAGTTGTTTGAAAAAATTCCTCAAAGAAATGTGGTCTCATGGCAATGGAATGGCATTCCATCACCATGAGACCACATTTCTTCAAGGAATTTTTTCAAACTATTCACTACCTTGCCTATGTTATTGCTTACTATTATGCTTTGATAGATTTTTTCTAAGCATCCATAGTTTGTTGGAAAGCACCTATTTTAGGCTTTTAGCCATAGCAGCAAGGAAGTGAGTAATTTGATAAAATGCTTTGGTAGAAATGTATGCAAAATGTGGTAGAATAGAAAAGGCGGTGAGCTGTTTGAAAAAATACCACATTTATTCCATCACCATGAGACCGCATTTCTTCAAGGCGTTTTTTTAAACTACTCATTGCCTTGTCTATGTTATTGCTTACTATTATGCTTTGATATATTTTTTCCAAGCATCCATAGTTTGTTGGAAAGTTCCTTTTTAGGATTTTAGCCATAGTAGCAAGGAAGTTCAAGTAGTTTAATAAAATGCTTTGGTAGACATGTATGGAAAATGTGGTAGCATAGAAAAGGAGGTGAGCTATTTGAAAAAATACCTCAAAGAAATGTGGTCTCATGGTGATGGAATAGCATTCCATCACCATGAGACCACATTTCTTCAAGGAATTTTTTCAAACTACTCACTACCTTGTCCATGTTATTGCTTACTATTATGCTTTGATAGATTTTTTCCAAGCATCCATAGTTTGTTGGAAAGCACATAATTTAGACTTTTAGTCATAGCAGCAAGGAAGTGAGTAGATTGATTAAATGCTTTGGTAAATGTGTATCGAAAATGTGGTAGCATAGAAAAGGCAGTGAGTTGTTTGAAAAAATGCCTCAAGGAAATGTGGTCTCATGGTGATGGAATGGCATTCCATCACCATGAGACCACATTTCTTCGAGGCATTTTTTCAAACTATTCACTGCCTTTTCTATTCTATTGCTTACTATTATGCTTTGATAATTTTTTTCCAAGCATCCATAGTTTGTTGGAAAGCACCTATTTTAGGATTTTAGCCATAGCAGCAAGGAAGTGAGTAGTTTGATAAAATGCTTTGGTATACATGTATGGAAAATGTGGTAGCATAGAAAAGGCGGTGAGTTTTTAAAAAAAATGAATCTAAGAAATGTGGTCTCATGGTGATGGAATGCCATTCCATCACCATGAGACCACATTTCTTTGAGGAATTTTTTCAAACTACTCACTACCTTGTCTATGCTATTGCTTACTATTATTCTTTGATAGATTTTTTTCCAAGAATCCATAGTTTGTTGGAAAGCACCTTTTTTTAGGCTTTTAGCCATCACATCAAGGAAGTGAACTGTTTGATAAAATTCTTTGGTAGACATGTATGGAAAATGTGGTAGCATAGAAAAGGTGGTGATCTATTTGAAAAAATGCCTCAAAGAAATTGGGTCTCATGGTGATGGACATCACCATGAGACCACATTTCTTTGAGGCATTTTTTCAAACAACTCATTGCATTGTCTATGCTATTGCTTACTATTATTCTTTCATATATTTCTTCCAAGCATCCATAGCATAGACAAGGTAGTGAAGTGTTTCAAAAGATGTCTCAATAAAAAGTGGTCTCATGGAATGCCATGACAAGCAAATGCAATTGGCAGCTGCTCCTAGTTATTACTTATGCTATGTGAAGTAATTGCATAACTGCTTATGTTTACTTTATAAACAACTATATTGTAGTTGAAATTTTTTCATCTATCAACATCTAGTTATTAGTTATGGAATGTGAAGTAATGATTTGAGTTTGAAGATGTGCAATGCAATGTAATCAATGATATGAATATAAACTACACAAATATATTAAGTACAATTCATTAGTTAAACTCTTTACTTTATTACCTTTGTGTAGGTTTTTCTAACTCCATTGGCACACCTAAAGATGGCACCAAGCGAGCAGAGCAGGCTAGGCAAGAATGGTAATTTTGAATCCTCTAAGGGCACAGAGGAGTCCAAGGATGATGGTGAGGTAGATGGAAGGTGTGATCTGGCTGGGCATATTTTGTTGTGTGCTCTAGGTACGTTGGAGTGTGTTCCTTTTGTGATGGTTGGAGTTTTTCATGGTTTTCTTTGCGGTGTGAACTTCATTTTCTTATCCTTCGATGGAAATGATGTTGAATCCAAAGTTGTTGGTGAAGTGGCTTGCCTTGGTATGGTGGTTGTCAGTTTCCTTGGATCTAAGGTGCTATGGAATGTTCCCTCTCCTCTGGTTTATTTTTCTGATGGTCGGGTTAAGGAAGTTGAAGGAGACAATAGTGGTGGATTTGACCTAGCTGAAGTTGATGATGGATTCATTTGGCTCGATTGGTGCAATTGGTTCTCTAATGCTAGCATTTCTCTGTGTTGTGGCTTGGGGCGCTTTGTTTTCTGTGAGCCCTTTCTCTCTTATGCTCGTTGTTGGTTCTGCCTATGGCCTCCCCTATTGCTCTTCTTTGTTGGATGGGGGTTGTTCCTTCGGGAGTGGTTGTTCGTGTTTCAGTGTGTGGTGTTGGGGCTGGTGTCTAGGGTTCTTGTGGATGATTTGTCTGAGGATTTTGGTGGCCTATTATCAAACCCTAACTGGCATGTAGGGTTGGAAGTGGTGCTTTATTGTTGTGCCTTCTCTCCTCATTCTCCGTTTGTAGGTTTTCCTAGTTCCCTCTGGCCTTTTGGGGGATTTTTTTCCTCTAGGTGGGGGCTTTTGCTATGTGGGGATGAGGTTGCTAGTTTTCCTCAGGTGGAGTTTTTTGTGGAAATTTTATGGCATTTTTCAGACCCTGACTCGCATGTAGGGTTGGAGGCTTTTTTCATTTTCTTTTTGGCTTTCTGCATTCTCTACTTGGTGGATTTCCTCACCTTGTCCTCCTTTTGGGTTCCTTTATCTCTCCTTTGGTGTTGGTGTTGGTTATGGTGATTGGAGTTCTTGCTATGGGGTTGTTGGAGGAGATTTGTGGCCTTATCTCAGACCTTAACTGGCATGTTGGGTTAGAAGTGGTTTTTCATTGATGCGCCTCCTCTCCTCTTTCTCTCTCAGCTGGCTTTCAAGGCTATCTTTGGCCTCTTTGGGGATTTTTTTCCTTTGTTCAAGTGTTTTTGTTGCTTGGGGTTTTGGTGGTTGGTTTTCCTCTGGTGGAGATGGTTGTGGATTGTTTTTGGCTTGTTTCAAACCTTGATTGGAAAGTAGGGTTGGAGGTTGGTTTACATTGTCTTGTCAGCTCTCTTCTCCCTCTGTTTAGAGGCTTTCTTTTCCTAGCCCCTCTCTCGAGGCCCATTATCTCTTGTTGGTTCTGGTTACTTCTTTGGGTAGGGATTCTGCTACTCTTTGGCTCCTGTTATGCTACAGTGTTAGTTTTATTTCTGCTCTTGGTGGAGAGTGTTTCTCTTGGTGTGGGGTTTTTTATTTGGCCATTTTCCTATTGGTTTTGTTGAATGCTTTGCTCTCCCCCATTTGGTTTTTGAAGTTCAATTTTATGGTTGGGGGTGTGTTGATGTATGAGGAAGGCTTTGTTTCTTATTCTCTACTCCAAATTACTTACTTACCAAAGGATGTGTTGGTGGTCCCTGCTATGGGTGAAGTTGCTTCCCTTCATTTTTTTAGCTATGGTCTTCTTTTGAGGTGGAGACTTCTCCTTTGGAGGTGGATCCCTCTTCTATTGAGTTGGAGAGTTGTTTTTTGGATCATGTGGGAAGCTCTTTTTTCTATGGTTTTGGGTCTCTTCTCATCCTCTCTTATAGATGGGAGCCCCTTCCTATTAAGGTGGAGGTTGTCTTGGTGTTGTGGGTGGACTTGTGCTATGTGCTTGCAAAGAATATTTAGTTTTTTCTTAGATTCCTAACTCTCCTATTGAGGTGGAGTGGTTAGTTTTTTTGGATGGTGCTGACAAGTATTTTTTTGTTGTCTGGCTAGTTCAGGCTAGTTACTTGGCCGTCTCTAATTGTTCGCTAATGATTGATGTTGTTAAGCGTTGTGTTGCAATCTAGTTGTTTTAGGTTGATGGTTGCCTAGCCGATTTTGGTTGTTCTTGGGTTTATGTCCCTTGTTTCTTGTTGTTTTGGGCTTAAGGTTCCCGTTTCAACCTCTATTGGTGTAGTTTCAGATTTAAAGCTTATATTTTGTAATTTGCTACTGGTTGGCTTTGTTTGATTCTTTAGTAGCTTGTTCTCTTTGTGCGGGTTTCGATTCCCCATCAAAACCTTCTTGTTAATGGTTTTGGGTCCATTTAAAATCTGTTGTTAATGGTTTCAAGTCCATTCAAAACTATTTTTCCCCCTTAATCAAAACTCCATTGGCACTGGAGGGTGTTCTCATGAAACCTTCAATATTAGCCTATTCAACATCCAAAATTAGATATTAGAATACCATTCATATAACAATGTTATTAACATGTAATAAATTTATAATTGTTTACTAGTTACATACCTCAGTGATAGATGTAGTGGAGTAATAAGCAGGTGTAGGTCCAGTGTATCCAGTATCAACACTATGACCCTAAAATTTTATTACAATCATAAATCTAAATTAGTTAATCTTGCATTTCAAAAATGAAATTTAATAAATTAAATTCAATGAACACGTTAACAATTACCTAAGTATCAATGCCATAAGCCTCATTCAAAATTTTAGCTTCCCTCACCATCTTCATAGCTACAGATGTATCCTATGTAGAAGCCTCTTGAGTGTAGGTGGGGTCATATGTACAAGTCGCCCCACAAACCTAACATGAATGGGGTGGAAGCCTACCACTTGAAGACTCCCTTGGATGGTGTTGTACTATAGGACTAACATGCTAGATGACACTCTGGGTCAAAGAGTTGATAGCTTGCAAAGTGTCTACCTCAGCACTCTCCTTCACAATGGAAGGGATAACGATGTGCTCATGATCTAGCCTAGTGAGAGCTCATCTCGCTTGTCGCCTAGGATCCTGTCATGCACCGGGTCTATCTTGATCTGGCCCCCCACCTCTCCACTGAAAGTCCCTCATACAAAAATAATTGGGGATTTTGTTCAGGATGAACTCACAGTAGAGTTTCCTCAGGAAATATTGTGGGACTTCGCAATTGTTGCATGGTGGGTAGTCAAAAACCATGTACCACCTATCCCAAAATTGGTTCCTAGTTCCTTGGTGGTGGAACTAATGGATAGGAAACCTCTTCGCATTAAGGTAAAGATTTTGATTTGTGCATGGGTCAGTGAATAATGCGCACAAATATAATTTTGTAATTTTTTCATCTTTTACTTCTTTATATGATAATTTATCTGTGTAAAAATTCCTAGCCGCCTACCTCCTATCTTCCCAACCACTTAGTTGTTTGTTGATTGCATCTACATGTTTTAACATTTTTTAAAGTGAACTTGCAAGTTTTCTTCTTTCTGTGATTCAACTTATTGGATTGTTTAACCCGTGATTAACTCCTCAATATGTTTTTTATTATTTTCAATTGCCCCCATTAAATTTTGTTGAGTGCCAGGAGGATGTTGAGGGATTGGTGGAGGAGATTGTTACATTGTGGTTGTTGAACTTGAGGATTTTGTTCATGCTCTTGTTGCTCTGGTTGTTGAGGATTTTCAAGAGGGTTTTCAGGATCATTATCATTTCCTACAAATTAAATAGATGAATATCAAAAACAACCTAAAACTAACAAATTCACAACAAAAAACAAACAATCCTTACTTATTTGACCTCCCCGTCGATGTGGTGGCATCCTGGCGATGAAATAGCAACAAAATGATGAAAAGAATGCAAGATTATCTCCTTCTAGAATGTAAGCATGCAAGAGAAGGGGTTTTGGCCACAGGAAGCAGAAAAAATAGTCACAACAAAAAAGTTTTTTTTTTTTTTTTAATAACCTATAATGCACTCACGCTATAGGCTCGATGTGGTTGAGCCTTAGGCTTGGTCACACCAAGCCATAACGCGAGTGCATTAAAACACGCTCACATTATAACGCGCTCGATTTATAACCTATCAAAAAAAATTTAAAATTTTGGCCACAATTTGGCCCCCCATCTTTTTGCACCCGCCCAAATAATTTTTTCAAAAAACAAATCAGAAGGATTGTGTGTACATTGTCAATTGGAAAAATTTACCTTTTTTTCAAAAATTCATAACTTGAGCATATGATATTTATTTCTCAAAAAATATCTTTAGAAAGCTAATTTCATCCTATACACAGATTTGAGGTCAATGTAGGTTTTGTAGGTGATCTTGGTTTTATGGATTTTATTGGAAACTATAACAAGAATCACTATGATTCACTATTGTCATGGAAGGGATACTAAGTTGACAAAGGTGTGATGGAAAACCAAAGGAAAACATCAACCCCCTAATGGAACTTTATATCATAGTGTGAGTATAAAAGGCATGACAAGATGTACAAAATCCCCAAAAAGCATACACCAAAATAACACTTTACCTCAGTGCATCTACAAAATACAAAGTACATGCAAAAGATGTCTACAATGTCCAAATAGGACAAAATATTGGAAATACATGTAGAACAACCAAAAATGATTCATCCGACACAAAAGAAAAAATTTCAAGAGCTAAGACATCTAAGTAATTCACCAAAATGTGAAAACACAAAAAATTGAATAAAATGGCCCTCGGGCTGTAGACCAGTTGGTCGAGCCATTGGAAGATACAAATGATCAATGCAAGTTCAAACCTTGACTCACCCTACCACGCACATTGTGGGGTAGTCACTAGGGAATCACATGGACCATAGGGGATTAGTCTTGCCTAGTAACATAAACTTAAGAGAAGGTCGACCAATCATGGGGATACCCCTCTTAGATTTTAAAAATACTTGAATAAAATGTACTTGGAGAGAAATTTGAAAAAAGTGTATGGATGGTTGTGAAGAGATCTGATAGTATGTTAGATTTGTGAATAACATGATCCATAGGATAAAACAACGAACAAAGACACCTTCCATGCAAGAGAGCTGCAAATAATAATATGCAATATTCCTCTACAAGAAAAAGCTATAGAATTCAAGAGTTCAAGAGAGTATGAAAGCTCAAGAGAGGAAGAGATAATACAATAAAGGTTGAGTTCTATATAGGAGATCAAGAGATAATATAATGAGGGTTGAGTACTATATAGGAGCAACCCTAAATGGTAAAGGGATTAGATCATGACAAGTTTCAACATCTCATGCAATGAGACTGAATGATCTAATAATAGCTCTCTAGATAACATAGAAAATCACTCCTAAGTTTAGCTTAAGTGCATGAGAATAAATTAGACTAATAATTAATTAAATATTAATTAATCATTATCTAATGCATGATTACACTAACACCCCCCTTAAGATAAACATAGGGAGTAGTTGAAAACCCTAAAAATAGAATGCATGATGGGTCCTGACAAATAAGGCCTTGCAAGATACCCTTGTACAAATAAAAGATCTCTCAAAACTACAAAAAATGAGAAAACCTCACAAGAAAAACTCTCCAAAAGATGTAACAACCTCAATGTTCTACTTAGTAAAATTTCAAAGTTTTCACTTTAAATGAACCATGTTTCCATAACATAGTAATTTTTTTTTTCTTTTCCATAAAGTAAATTACATGCACATTTGACATAAACACTATTCCAAACTTCCATTGCATTTCATTGTAATTTCACAAATCTTTCGATAATATAGATTTCATATTTAATAAACTTAAGTTAAACATTCATTATTATTGTGTACCTTAGAATTTTACCCTATTTTAATGTGCAAAATATCTCAAAATGCAAATGATAAAACACCGAGAACACTTCAATGATTAGCTTAAAGAGTGATAAAACAAGGAAAATAGATGAAATAAAATGCAAATCGATTATACCTTCCTTGTTGTTGAAGACTCCTTGGTTGGCCCTAGATTTAGATGAATTTGTATGCTCCTTAGATGGCTTTTGATGTTACTAGATGCAAGATTGATAATGCAAAATAACTAAATGGATGGCTAAATGATAGTAAATGCTTGAGAATGCAAATTGGCAGTATAAGGTTGCTCAAAATGAGAGTGTTGAAAATGCCCTTCAGGAGTGGGTATTTATAGAAGAATTTGAATTCTCTAGAGAATTCAATGGTTGAGATTCATCCAACAAGGTCAAGATGAAAGGCTATGGTGGGTTGAGAACTCACAAGCCCTCACATCTTGACATGTGGATGGTGAAGTGGCTAAGAGGAGATGAGGTGTAAGTGAGGTGGCCAAAAGGTACATGAGGTGGAGGAAGGACAAGTACCCTCCAAGTACCTTGGGGATTGAGAAGATTTCCTCAAAAAAGAATTTCTTGTCCCCAAGTGAGAGTGAAAGGGACATTTGAGGAATTTTAGAATTCCTCAAAAATCTCCATGGAAAAAAGAGAGGTGGTTGGAGAAATAAATGTGAATTAAAAATTCACATTCTTAGGAGAGTCTAAAGGATAAAAGGTGAGCTCCAAAAAGGTGGGACTTGGTCACATGTGGATGATGTGACAAGTCCAAGGTTCTAAAAGCCTTGGAAGATAGAATGTGAATTAAAAAATTCACATAGGGAAGAGGAGCATCTAGGATAAATAAATGTGAATTAAAAATTCACATGGGAAAAAGGGTCAATGCTAAAAAGAGATAAATGCAAAGGTTGACTAAAAAGGTGGTGCTAAATATGGCTAATGACCTTGGTTAAGGTTGTGCAAATATTTGATTAGAATAATTAATGGAATATTAGAGGCAAGTGGCAAATGTAGGAGGATGTGACATTAATCTTTGATTAAGAGGATGCATATCATAATTATGAATTAATTAAGTTAATTCAGATTAGAGCAAGATCATGGAGGATGTGACAAGGAGAGAGAGAATGAAGAATTTTAAATTGATTTTAAATCAAAAGGGTCAAAAATGACTAAATTAAATAAATTGGTGTATTTATTTAATTTAGAGAGGAAGGAGGTGAAAGATAAAGCATTTAGTTATTAAATTAAATACTTTACAGATATGAGACAAAAGGTGTAATATTAATTTAATAAATTAATATTTAATATGATAGACGACAAGGGAGTAATTTTAATCATATGGGATTCATTAAATTTAGATGTCTACATTTTGCCCCTCTTTGAAATATTGTTAGAATAACAGTGTTTTGAAAAAGAAAAAAAAATACAAATGAGGGAGGAAATGATAGATGGTGATGTCCGTAGCATGGAAAAGGTTGATGATGCCCCAATGACTATGCCGAAGGAATGGAGGAATGGTAGGAGAGTATGCCCCCTCGAGAGGGCGGTTGGGGGAGGAAAAAGGGGTCTCCAGATGATGTCTTGATAGGAAGAAAAGAAGGACACCATTGAATAGAGCTCCAAAAACTAAGCAATTTTGGTTTTTGAACGGATGTGATCCGACGCACGGTTTGCAAATGGCAGCCTCGGGAAGTTAGGAATTAGTTGGAGGAAGAAAAAGATAAATAAAAGATAAAAAAGACATTTTGAGAAGAAGAGGGTTAAAAAGGTAATTTCAAAAATTACTTTAGTCATTTTTACTGTAGCAGTTGAGAGGAGGAGAGTAGAGAAGAGAAAGCGACCGAGGAGGGACAATGCCGACAAACAATGATACAGAGATTGTGCATCGCTCGGATGAGGTGCACGTATTATACAACGAGCACGCGGTCCCATGGCAGGTGAGTGGCAACAAAACCCATATATTGAATTTACGCATTTTTAACATGTTTTTGGATAGATTTTGAAAATGTGAAAACGTGGGTTTTGTTCGTTAGCAGAATTAAGAAAATGGGTCGGGGTTAGATTTTAGAAAGAAATGCCAAAATGTTAAAAAAAGGGGGAAGAAGAACCGGAGTAGAGTGTAGCCGCCCTTGCCTAGGGCGCCGCCACCATGGCCCAGGGCGAAGCCGCCCCGGCCACGAGCGGAGCCGCCCCAGCCGCTAGCGGAGCCGCCCCAGCCGCGAGTGGAGCCGCCCCCGCAGGCGGGCGGACCCGCCCTGACAGTGGGTGGACCCGCCCAACCGGCAGGTGAAGCCGCTCGGCCGGAGGGTGGACCCACCCGGGGCAAAGCTGTCTGGCTGGTGAGCGGAGCCGTCCCACTTGAGGGAGGAGCCGCCCGGCCGGTGGGCGGAGCCGCCCCTATCGGGGGCGGAGCCGCTCGGCCAACGGGCGGAGCTGCCCCGCCTAGGGGTAGAGCCACCCAACCGGAGGGTGGAGCTGCCCCGCCAACAGGCGAAGCCAACCCAACAGGGGGTAGGGAAAAAAGAAGACAAGGGGAAAAGAAAGGGAAAAGATAGGTAAAAAATGATGAAAGAAAGATGAAATAATTAGAAGATTTTTGTGTGTGCAGAATTTGGAGTGGATACGGACACATGAGCGATGATCAGAGGTGATGGCAGCGACGATAGCAGCGATGAACGGGGAGGATCAGGTAGCCTTGGATCATGCAGGTTTAAGACACTTTATTCAGTTGTCAATAGTCAGAGTGCATCAGGCGATGCTGACAGCGTTAATAGAGAGATGGAGCTCGGAGACATCTACGTTTCATCTGCCTATAGGAGAGATGACTGTGACTTTGAAGGACGTGTGGCACATCTTGAGGCTACCGATAGCTGGACGGTTAGTGAGCGAGGTGGTGTCTATAGGGGCAGAGTTACAGGAGACCATTAGAGTATTATTTGGATGTGAGGAGCTACCCCTATCGAAGGGACAGTTGGATTTGGACCGATGCTTGTCAGTGGGGGTGCCAGCTTTACCGTTGTTCCTATGCGGTCTAATTAGTGGGATATTGTTGCCAGATTGGAGCAGATGTACATGTAGCTTTCAGTATATGGAGGTGATTCGACACATTGTCGAGTGGCGAAGGGGGCCGTTTTCATGGGGGTCATGCGTATTGACTCATCTATATAGAGATATGCACAAGATCTGCTACCGGAAGATGTCGAGCTTGACATATATGACGCTGCTGCAGATTTGGGCTTGGGAGCATATTGCAATGACGAGGCCGATAGTGGTGAGGGGGGTGACAGTGGATGATCGCGAGCCCGTGGCGTGGGGGTATGGGGAGGCGAGAGGTTGGGTTATGCACTATGAGATGCAGGGAGATATGGAGGGGTGGAGGAGAGCTTTTGATGATCTACGTCCAAGGGATATAGAGTGGCGGCCATATAGGTTGTGCCAGTTCAGGGGATGAACTAATACGAGGAGATAGGAGGGTTACTTTCTGAGCAGGTGTTTTATTATTGGGACTTTTTCACGCATAGTAGAGTCGCATTGACCAGACAAAGTGTTGAGGTAATTTGGAGTAATACAGGATATTCCGACAACGCCTATCATGTTCTAGCGGTATAGTAGAGAGATACCATGGGGAGGTCCTGTGGCACAAGGTATAGCCAGGGCGTCATGGAGGGTAGTAGGACATGTGCCTTATCCCAAGAGAGTTGGAGGAGAGTAGGTGTCAGTTGTGACCGAGTGATATCGGAGGTGGTTCCAGAATAGGTTATGGGATAGGATTACTCTTGTTCAGCCTATTTTTAGGGCAATGGGTTTCGGACCAGAGGATGAGCAGAGACTACGGAGAGAGAGGAGAGGGGGGTGCAGCAGCGACAAGAGGTTGTGGCAGTGGTAGATCAAGGGGGACAGGACGAGCCCGATGAGACAGAGCAGGTGGGCAAACCAGGGAGGAGGAGGATGAGACATTAGAGGCGAGGTCGGAGAGATGGTCAGCAGCGGGGGAGAGTGCAGGGGAGGGGACAGCCACAGAGAGCCTAGGGGGTGCAGAGGGTGGAGGAGGTGAGGGATGTGGATGATGGGGAGGATGAGGAGGATGCGGAGGATGTGGAGGTGGTAGGTGCGAGGGAGGCATGGGAAGAGGGGAGGAGAGTTTGTGGTAGGACGACATGGTCAGCCATGGCAGTTGCGGGTTAGGCCTACCATGGAGAGTCACGAGGCTCGACAGGAGCACGAGGACAGAGAGGATGAGGATGTTATAGCAGCGCCAGAGGAGGAGAGGAGGTCGACATGACGTCGGTTCGTGGTGGAAAGACAGGGATAGGCAGGACAATTCTGGGTTTGCCATATTATGGAGGACGGTGAGGGGCAACAGGAGCAGGAGGGCGGGGAGGATGAGACGGAGCAGGCGGGTGGGGAGGATGATGCTATGGACGTAGACAGGGATATGGCAGAGGGGGATGTTATGGAGGTAGAGTCATTAGCATTGGTTCTTGTCATTGCCTCAGGGGATTCGATTGTTCAGCTGAGAGACACTGTGGAGAGTCTTCAGAGTATAGATCAGAGGTTGAGGGTGGCAGAGGCAAAGGTGATTAGACTCAGAGTTGAGCTATCGAGAGTACCAATAGTAGGTCAGAGGGATTATAGATTTATGGTAGAGGTGATGGGGAGAAAGAGAGAGAGATACTACTGGCTGACATATAGGGGCTACAGGATGAGTTCGCTACTGTCAGTTGGGACCATGACAGACTACAGGCGGAGACCGTTATATTGCAAGCCAGAGGGGGGTCAGTGGGGATGACTGATCATGTATCAACAAGTAGTGGGTAGCAGGTGGCTGATCTCTGGCAGGAGGGAGATGAGCTACGAGATAGAGTGTTTTGCTTAGAGCAGACGGTGGGAGAGATGGGGGTGATGCAGGAGAGGGAGAGACAAGCGAGGGAGCAGGTTCGTATTATGCAGGCAGAGAGAGATGTAGCATAGGCACAGATGCGTGCAATGGAGACAGAGAGGGATGTGGCACAGGCATGCATTCAGAGTGAGAGAACATTGGTAGAGGTGGAGATATAGTCACTACAGAGGAGGAAAGAGGAGGTAGTAGCAGAGGTATCGACTCTCCGGAGAGAGCGGGATTCAACAGAGTTGAGAGCATAGGCTCTTCAAAGGGATAGGGATGCAACAGTGACTTGGGCACAGGCGGCTCAGAGGGAGAGAGATGTAGCAGAGATACGGATGCAGTCTCTACAGGCGAAGAGGGATGCCGTGATGGCTCATGCACCGGCAAGTCAGGGTGAGGGTGGGATGCCAAGAGCAGATATACAGGTTGTGGAGAGAGAGAGATGCAGCGGTGGCACAAGCAGCGGCTGCAGAGGAGATGAGGGATCGATTACAGGCAGAGCTGGCACAGAGCCGATTGGCTCAGGAGGCATGGGATCAGGAGAGGAGAGACATTACCAAGGACCGAGACAGGTATCATCAGGAGTAGAATTCCGCTCAGGTCCAGGTTGTAGAGTGAGAGGAGAACATGAGAGAGGCAGGATTTTGGATGGCTACATATTATCATGTAGTTCCTAATTCGGCACAGCAGACATTCCGTTACACCTGGCAGACACCTCAGATGCTAGCGCCGTCTCAGTCATTGGGGACAGGGACCCAAGGTTACAGTGATTCACTAGGGGTTTCACCAGGCAGGGGAGCAATACCTAATTCTCCACAGAGATCAGATGTGGGGAGTTCATTTGGGAGGTGACAGATTACTGAGTTTTTGACAGATGCAGGGTAGGATTTATCGACAAAGATCAGAGAGGTTTCATATCTCTGAATTTTGTAGTTTATTATGTGATGGATATATGATAGACCTTGATGTATGATGGACATGTGACACACATTATATTACTTTGACTATGACATGGGACAATTCTTATTGGCATTATGTAGTATGTTTCCTTTTGTGATGGATGATAGTATGTATGTGTATATGATATTTCCTGCTTATATGGATGGATATTTTCGGTTATTTATGCATGTGTATGATATTAGATGCTTATGTGGATGATTGGGTGTATTTGTAGAATATGGATGATTTTATTAATGTAGATATTCGCATGGTGATATGATATGCACACATGTTGTATCTATGATGATTTATATGTATGGATGCCTAGTTAACTTATTTGTCATTTATGCATTTTACATATGCAGGATGTGATGTATTATGAGTCTGACACTTTGTGATGCAGGTGGTGATGTATGCATGTATCTAATATGTGGTGATGCAGGTGGCAATGGATGTGTGGTTAATAGAATGACTTTGATATGCAATAATACTTTTGTAATTTTATAGGAAATAACACATGGCCATAAGTGTCAATAAGAACTAACAGGATAATGGAAGGTGGGTATGTAGTGATTGTGAAAATGGGTGTCATTTGGCATCTATCAAAAATTATTAGTATCCTAAGAAGAATGGGAGAGAGTGGGATAAAGTATTTGCACAACCAAAATCATAGGGTGAATGCAATGCAACAGATGATGAAATGCAATCCTAATATGAGTTGCCATCTTTGGAGCATTGATATTTGCTACAGCATAAGATACTAGATACCCTGATATATAAGACCAGGGCCAGTAGGCATCCAATGCATGAAACAAACACAGCAAGCAAAAGGGGGCTACCCCAACACCCCAAGGTCACGATGACCTTGGTCGGACCAGGTATTGGGATAACAACAAACACACAAGGATGCCCCAGCGTAACACAAGACCTCAGGGATCTTGGTGGGTACTATGTGGGACAACCGAAAAGGCAGCAACAAAGAAGAGACCAAGATGAACCCATATGTCGACTAGTTAAAGCACACCATGATATGATGGATCAAGGTGACCATGAAAAGTGTTGATAGTGAGCTCAAATGACAAATAAATTCCAAAACATCAAAATATCACAATTAAAATCAAAATGTCCTTTGCCATAGGATCAGGGTGGTGGATAGGATCGATGAGGTCTACTAGGAAGGATGCATCCTGTTGAGACCGATGATGGATACTAAACTAGAATGACCTAGTTTGACACTAGATGCTTTTCATTAACTAAATCTTTTGATAATTTAAGGATTTTATTTGAGAATAACGGGCCAGATGGAGATACAGACTGACCCATCCTACAGACCTAGGGGCTCAGGGGCTGATCAGAGATTAGTCTTGCCTACGTGAAAGTGCAGAGCCCTTGACGTAGTTCCAGAAAAAGACCATGGATAAAGCAGAAAGAAGACAATGGTGACCAATGAGGAAGGACACAAAACACAACAGACAAATGCCCCGGGGGAGGATCAAATGACCAACCTTGCCTACGTGAAAGCACAGGAGCAACGTAGTTCAGAGATGAACGACCATGGGTAAAATCGAAAGGGACTGTGAAGACAAAGTGATGAAGGACCAAAACAAGTTGATCCAAAATTCCCCGGGGGAGATCGAATGATCAGCCTTTCCTATGTAACAGCGCAGGGGCAACGTAGTTCAACCAGTGATGCGAAAGGATGAGATCTAGATGGAGACTGACATGATGGATGATCCTATATTGTGACATGGACCGTCCGACAAAGGGAATGAATGACATAAGCTAAAAGTGGGATATTGAAAAGCTTAGGATGGGGGATAGGCTAGATGGGTCGTCCAATGCTCAATTAATATATACCAAGCGGCCTAGGATGAGGTGGGTGAGGACGATAGTGCAGATGAAAGCATAAAATAACTAGGATGTTCGGTAGATAATGATTAAGCCCTCTACGGATGACGCCTGTTACTAGGTTTTCACCATCCATACTTATCCAAGGCACCACCAAGAGGTGGTTTTCACCATAGGACAGATTTATTTTTCTTTACTTTTTTTTTTTTACTTGATTAGGTGGGGTTACCAAGCGGACTTAGGCGTAGAACTTCTTGAGATGTATTATGTTGATGGGTTTGTCAAGAGGTTCTCCTTTAAGGGTAGTCAACCTGTAGGCCCCAGATCCATATTTGATAGCTATGATATAAGGCCCTAACCAGTTTGCCTCAAATTTTCCCTTTTTATCATGATCTTGTTGAGTGCGCTGGTTTTCTTTAAGAACAAGCTCATCAACCTGGAATTGTCAATGACGAACCTTTTTATTGTAATTACGTTTGAGGTGATTTTGGTATGCTTATAGGTGATCATAGGCTTTTATTCTTCGTTCATCCAATAATTCCAACTGTGCAACACGGGCATCTTCTTTGGTGATAAGATTCTTCAGCGAAATCCTCAGTGATGGAAGCTCAACTTCAATTGGCAAGACGGCTTCAGCACCATATACTAAAGAATAGGGGGTGGCACCTGTCGGGGTACGGATGGATGTGCAGTATGCCCAGAGGGTAGGATGAATATGGAGGTGCCAATCTCATCCAGTGTTATTGACAACCTTTTTGAGAATGTGGATAAGGGTCTTGTTGGTTGCTTCTACTTGACCATTGCCTTGGGGGTAATAAGGCATTGACCAACGATGTTGAATATGAAAGGTGTTGCAGAGGTGTTTCATGGCTTGGTTTTTGAAGGGTTTTTCGTTATCAGAGAGGATGGTGGATGGGATAGCATATCTATAGAGAATATTATAAAGGATGAATTTTGATATTTGGATACCGATGATTTGTGAGAGTGGTATTGCTTCCACCCACTTAGTGAAGTATTCAATGGTGGTAATTATGAATGTATGGCCGTCGGATGATGGTGGGTAAATTTTTCCAATCAAGTCAAAACCCCATTGAGAAAAGGGCCACGGTGCTAAGAGGGGCTGAAGATCTTGTGCTGGGGTGTGAATCAAATCTGCATGTTGTTGGCATGGAAGGCACTTCTTCACAAATTCACAAGCATCATGTTCCAATGTAGGCCAATAATATCCAGCTCGTAGGATCCTTTTGGCCAGAGCCATACCATTTGAGTGAGCTCCACAAATACCACCATGTACTTCCGTTAGTGTCGTGTAGGCCTCAGTCTCATTTAGACATCTAAAGAGGATTCCATCATACCCGCGATGATAAAGCGTATCACCGACAATGATGTATTGGGAAGAACGATGAATAAAGGATTTGCGTTGGTTGCGTGTAAGTTCTGGGGGTATGATATTATCATGTAGGTAGGTTTATATGTCCTGGTACCATGGGGAGGTGGGACCTACGATATCACACACCATATCAATCTTAGGAATATCATATGCAGGGATTAAAAGTTGTTCAACAAGGAACTCACATTCTGTTCGGTCTTTAGGCATGTCAATTAGGGAACCAATAGTAGCCATTACATCTGCCACTTTATTCTGTACCCGAGGAATTTGATCAAACTGTACGAAAGTGAAGTATTTCTTGAAATCATCCACCATGCATTTATAGGGTAACAGTTTATCATCTTTTGTGAGGAATTCATCATTAACTTGTTTGACGACTAATAATGAATCACCAAAGACTTTTAGGTGAGTTATATGTCACTGTTTTGCAATTCAGAGGTTGGTGAGGAGAGCTTCATAGTCTGCGATGTTGTTGGTAGATGGGAATGCTATCCTGAATGATTTTGGGATGTAGTCACCTTGAGGGGTAATTAATAAAATTCCTGCTCTAGATCCACTATGAGTGTATGAGCCATCAAAATATAGCGTCCAAGCTGGTGCTTCTGTAACTGTGTAGACTTCTTCGTCTGAGAATTCAGTGTCTAGTAGGTAGGCATCTACTAATGGTGCCTCAGCTAATTGATCAGCTATGACCTGTCCTTTTATGGCTTTTCACTCTACATACTCTATGTCAAATTCGCTTAGGAGCATGACCCATTTGGCCATGCGGCTAGTCAGAGTGGTTCTAGATAACAAATACTTTAGGGGATCAATTTTAGCGACTAATTTGACTGGATGGCTGAGCATGTAATGATGGAGTTTTTGTGTGTTTAAGACTAGCGCAAGGCAAGCTTTTTCCATAGGGGAGTAATTTAACTCATAGCCGACCAATGTTCGACTGATGTAGTAGATTGCCCTCTCTTTGACCGACTCATCGTGTTGTACCAACAATGCCCCCAGCGCGACTGAAGTAGCAAAGATGTAAAGTAGGAGGGGTTTTCCTGGGATAGGTGGCATCAAGATTGATGGATGAGCTAAATATTCCTTAATTTTATCGAAACCCATCTGACACTGCTGGTTCCATTGGAAGGTGGAATCTTTTTTCAGAAGATGAGTGAATGGCTGACACTTATCTGCTAACTAGGCTATGAACCGACGGATGGACTGCATCTTCCCTTGGAGGCTTCTTAATTGCTTTAGATTACGTGGAGGTGGCATGTCCAGAATAGCCTTTACCTTGGTGGGGTCAACTTCAATACCCCTTCGGGAGACTATAAAACCCAATAATTTTCCTGATGTAACTCCAAAGACACACTTTTTTGGATTTAGCCACAACTTGTAATGTTCTAACCATTCAAAGATCTGCTTCAGGACAGTAGGATGTTCCGCTCGTGTTGTAGATTTTCCTAACAAGTCGTCAACATAATCCTCCATGATGATATGGATAAGGTCATGGAAGATGACCGTCATTGCCCTCTGATATGTTGCCCCTGCATTTTGAGACCAAAGGGCATAACATTGTAATAGAAAATTCCCCAAGGTGTTGTGAAGGCGGTCTTATGTTGGTCCTCAGGTGCGATTCGAATCTGATTATCTCGTGTCCTGCTGTGAGGTTGACCAACATGTTAATGTTAGGCAAAGGGAAGTCGTGTTTTGGACAGGCCTTATTAAGGTCCCTGAAGTTTGTGCAGATCTGAATATCTCCATTTGGTTTGGCAACTGGTACTTTATTGGAGATCCACTCAGAGTAGTCAATTGGTCTAATAAAACCTGCCTCTAGTAACTTTTCTAATTCCTTTTTGACTAACAATGCTACCTGCGGGTGCATCTTGCGGAGCTTTTGTTTGACAAGCTTGGCATCTGGGTGAACATCTAGATGATGAACCACTAAGGTGGGGTCTAAGCCTGGCATGTCTGAATATGACCAAGTAAAGTTAATGATTCCCTCTTGGAGTAGCTGTACAATGACTGGATACTCTTGTTCTAAGAGTGATTTAGCCACATAGGTGATTTTAGGATTTTCAGCAGTACCCAGATTAACTTCTTGAGTTTCTTCAATTAGAATGGATGATCGAGTAGATAACTGATTTCCTACAAGGGGAAGATAAACATCTCCATCTTCCAGCGCCTCTTCAAGGTTTTCGCCATCGAATGCATCCTTTATTTTTTACTTTTTCAAGGTCAGGAAGCGCCTCAGGGAGGTTTTCACTAGATGACCACTTTTTACTTTTCTTATTCTTATTTTTGCAACTAGAGTGTTCATCCTCCCCCAATCCCATAAGGTTGACATATGTATCCACAGACATATTGACAGGTGTGCTATTATGTAGGTCCCAATCAATGAGCTCAGGATGACAAAGGGATAGGCTAATGGTGCAGACGGATAGGCATTCAAACATGGATGATAAGTCGGTGTGATTAACATCATCGTACTCACGTATGATGGATTCCTCCTTGGGTATATCTTCCAATGAGCCTTTGTCCATGATGACACTATAGGAGGTATTAGACGATGTTGCAGGGATTTTCTATTTTTTATCGTATCCGATGCCTATGTTCTTTGGTAGCTTTGACGTATCAATGGGTTGCAACCACCCTTGTTCTTCTTTACCTAGGCCCCTGCCTTGGTAGTTATACTTTTCTACAAACTTAGCTAACCACGGATATGCTTCCTAAAAATATTCCTTTAAAGGAGCATCCGGCTGGGGTTCTTCTCGGTAGACCCATTGGCTTATGTCCTCTTTTGGTGCATCTATCTTGACACTTGGGGATCTGAAAGTGGTGGTAGGGATGTTCTTACCACTGAAGGTGATAGTTTTGTCTTCCGTTGGAGTAGCATGCGAAGGTTGACCAAACTCGTGTGGTGACGATGGCATGGTTGCTACATTGAGAGCAGTATGCATTTCATATTCACCACACCCTTTGTCAATGATCTGGGCTTTGGTGACTGTAGGATCAGTGGTGGAAGATGGAGTGGTTATTGCGATGGAGGGTGGATTAGCGGATGATGACTGGGATGCCCCCATTTCAACCTCGGGACAATAATGTAAATGGGGAAATGATGCTTCTAAAGCACGACAATATTCAAATTGTTGGGGGTCAGCATAGATGGTGACTTCTTGTCCGTTGACTGGGAATTTTAGGCATTGATGGTATGTGGAGGGGATGGCTTGCATAGCATGGAGCCATGGACGGCCAAGGAGGAGATTATATGGCAAGTCCAGATCAAGGACATGATAGGTAATGTACTGAACCACAAGTCCCACTTGGATAGGAAGATTGATAATCCCTTCTGAATTCCTTTCTACATTATCATAGGCCTTGATCGTGATGATCTGATTACTAAAATCCGCTTGAGTATACCCCACATGTTTTATGAATTTTAGAGTACATAATTTGAGGGCAGAGCCATTATCTACCAAAACTCTTTTTATTTTATGACGAGCAACCACGACTTCGATATGTAAGGGGCGATTATGATTGACATCGATGTTTGGCATATCGTTTTGGCTGAAGTGCAATTGATGAGACAAAGCTAGGTGTCCCACCAAAGCTTGGAATCTTGTAGGATCAATGTCATTAGGTACATGGGCTCTATTGAGGATTTCTTGATGTATAGGGGAAGACTTAAGTAAATCCAAAATGGAGATATGTGCAGGGGTCTTTCCTAAGTGATCAAGGATGTTGTATTGAGAGCTTACAGGAGTTGATTAGGCGAGTGCGGAGGCTGCAGGGATGGTGTTGCGGGCTCGTCGTGTAGTAACAGCACATTGAGGGTCTTTGGCTTTGACATGTATCATGGATACATGAGGTTCTACCTACTCAATGAAATGAATAATACCCTCGTAATTGAGGGGTACATTCTTATAGCTCACATTATTTGTGCTGTTGTTTTGAGGATTACTGTTGGAGGTGCTCGGGCCTTGATTATGGTTTCGAAAGGCGTTTTGATATATCTGCAATTGAGCATTGGACGATGAGGCTTGACTAGTGTCAACCTTGAAATCTCCTCAATCAATGAGATCTTGGACATAGTTTTTTAGACCCTGACATTTATTCAAAGAGTGTCCTTTGATTTTATGGAACTCACAATATTCATTTTCCTTAAACCATGCGGGTTTGGGTTTGGATTCGTCAAGTGGCTTGGTGACAGGATATGTGATTGGATAATTGATCTGTATCAATTTATTGAAGACAACGCTCAGGGGTTCCCCTAATTGAGCATATTGACGCTTAGTGTTCCCTTGGTTATTCTGATTTGACTGTTGAGGAGGACGAGATGCCCCCTGCGGTACAGATATGGCATTAGGTATGGAGGGTTGTTGTCTCAAAGATGTGTTAGCCACTTGGACGTGTTTAGTATCAGTCACACCATCATTTACTGTGTTCTTGTTTCTATTCCAAAAACGTGGCTTATCTCCAAATGAACTTTCTTTATCATGGCCATGTATCTTAATGTGTCCTTTGGTGACAAGGGCACGTTCAAGGATAGGTCCCTTTTCCACTATCTCGGCGAAAGTGGTGACACAATGTAACCTAAAGTTATGAGCCATGTCGGGATGAGAGTTCTCTACGAAGAGAGTGACCATGTCTTTCTCTTTCAGAGGGGTTTTCATTCGGCTTGCTAGTGCACGCCACCTTTGGAGGTAGCTAGTAAAGGTTTCCCCCTCACGTTGTTTCTCTTTGAGAAGGTCTAAGGTGTCAGTGTCCTCCAAATTGAAGGAGAAGTGGGAGACAAATTTTTCTGACAGGTCCGCAAAATATTTTATGGATCCTTTTTCAAGGGTCATGAACCATTCTAGGGCGTTGCTTGCCAGGCTTCGTGGGAACAGGCGCAAGAGATAGTTGTCATTGTACATAACTTCTTGATACTGGAAGTAAAACTCCTGCAAGTGGACCTTAGGATCTTTGTTCCCCCTATATTTGTCAAACTTTGGCATTTCAAAATGTTTAGGGAAGGGGATCAATGAGATGGATGGATCGAATGGATATGGGCATATGTCTTCAAATTTGAACGATTGTTTGCCAGCCCCAGCTTGAAGATCCTTCAAAGCGGCTTTGATTTCCAATAGATCCGAGTTGGCCGGTGGTGGGTTGGGGGGATATTGATGATAGGATGATAAAGGATCTTGCTAAGGGAGCATCGGATTGTTGAAATACGGATTTGGATGGTTGGATGACGACATGCCTTGCTGGTAAGATGGGGGGTTTTGTTGATACAGGGGCTGTTGTTGTGGGGTATAGTACGGATTTGTTTGATAAAAGTGTGGGGTAAGCTGTTGAGGAGCTTGGATGGGATGTTGTGTATTAGTTTGTTGGTGTTGAAGGTACTGTTGTGATTGTTGGGAGGTTACATAAGGTGGTTGTTGGTGACATTGTTGCTGATTGTGATAGTAGTAGTGTTGAGGGGGTTGTTGTTGTGATGTCAACTGCTGTGTGGGCCGAGATGGGATGTTGTGTTGTGGTTGAGCCTACAGACGCAAAATGGATGCAAGAAAGGGGGATATGGTCTGAGCAATAGGTTGAGATGGATTTCCTTGTGGTTGGTAGGGTGGTTGTTGTGAAGAGACCAAAGCATTGTGTATAGGTTGTTGCTGATGAGATGGCTGAGGTAGTGTAGAGGCGTTTTGTAAAGGGGGTTGTTGGGTACCACCCAGAACGTTCAGCTGGGATGTGCCTTGTGGAGGTAATTGAGGTGGAATGTTGGATTGATGAAGTTGTTGAGATGTATATGAAGATGATGGTATATTTGTGGCCCCAGGAGGTGGAAGCAATGTGGTAAAGGGGGTGCCCCCAGTGTTGACTAGAGGTTGATTTGAAAGAGGAGGTGTTGTTAGCGTTAATGGCGTAGGTTGTGGAACATTTTGTGGCATACCATAGGCAAAAGGATTATTGGGATCAGGCACTTGGGGACCTCCCATAACTGAGGTTGAAGCATGTGGGGGATGGTTAACATGATAAAGAACAGCATTGCCAAATTCAAGTTGATGCCAACCCTCAACTGGAGGAACATTGGGGAAGTACGAACCTTCTGGTGCATTTTATGAACCTTGGAGTATGTTAGATGGGGAGCTCCTATATTTGGACAAGTCAACACCCGAGGGGGGTTTGACACCCTTCTTAATTAGGTGGGCCAAAATTTCTTCTCCATGCTTTTCAAGCAAACGGTCAGTCATTTGCACATTGGCAGGATTACTAAAATGTTCTTCACGCATGAGTTTAGGTTGATTAGCGATACTCTCTTCACCGTGTGGCGAGTTGTTCTAATTTTCGGTGTTGGAGTGTGATGAAGTACCATTATGAGGATCTTGGGGGACGTTGTTAGGATCTTGAGCAATATTTGCACCATTGGTGGGATTTGTATTGTTATTAAGGTCTTGAGACATGTTCGCTTGGGAATTTTGACTTTGTTGTTGTTCCATTTGTCTCTTAACTTGTGACCTCGTTTGAACGGGCATGCAAATGTGTTATTGGTGGATTATAGAGATGTTTTTGATGAATGATTTGATTATGATTGGATGAGATCTAATTTTGATGGGATTTGGATTTAGATCAGATTTTGTTTGGATATATTAGATTTGATTGAATTTTGATTGGATCGGATTTTGATTGGCTAAATTGGATTTTGATTGGATAGATTGAATTGGATAGGATTGTGGTGATAGAACGAATGTGATTTGATCGATTGGATAATTGGATGATTTGACTTAAATGATTGGGTTTGATAGATTTGGATGATTGGATGGGTATGATTGGATGATGAAAGATGTGAGAGAGACCTTGAGTTTAATCAAAGGAAGTTACCCTTAGTGACCTAGAGCTTTGATTGATTAAGAGGATGATCACGACACCGAATCCACCTTAAGATAGGAATGGATTGATTGGGCTGAGGATAATAACTTATGACATCGAATTCACCTCAAGATGGAAGCAAATTGATTTGGGTCGAAGTTAAAGACTAATAATCAAATTCAAGTGCTATGGTCAATTTGGGTAACCACTTTGTAATACAAGGTTAAGGCGGTTTGGTTATGAGTGGTGTTTGGTGATGTAAATGATAAAATTATGATGTTCGCTAGGTGATGGTATGGAATTTTGAATGGAATATGGGGAAATTAAAGTGAAAGGGTGGATTGAAAATGATTGTGGAGAATGAGTGGGGATTTAGAATGGTTAAACAGAGGTTTGGAATGATAAGATGGAGGTTTAAACTAATCAAATGGAGGTTTTGGGAGACTTAGAGTGACAAAACAGAGGCTTGAGATGATGAGATAATGGTTGGAAATGATTAAATGATGGTTTAGAGGCTAAACGGATCCAAATGGGGTGATTTCGGGTGTTCAGGAGGGAAAATTCACCCCTCTACAGTAAATTAAGGGCGTGGTCAGCTTTCTGCAGTAAATCAGGGGCGTGGTCAGCTTTCTGTAGTAAAACAAAGGGCACTGCCACCTTTCTGCAGTAAAACAAAGGGCACTGCCGCCTTTCTGCAGTAAAATAGAGGGCGCTGCCACTTTTTTGTAGTAAAACAAAGGGCGCTGCCGCCTTTCTATAGTAAAACAGAGCTTGGTTTTGATGGAAATGGATATGGCAAGGACTCAAAATGATAAAATAAGGTCAATGTATCAAAGATTTCATGGGTTTTTCACAAGAAAACACTTCAAGCAAGCACAATCCTAGGATTAATGTTAAGGGTATGGCCAGGAAAGGTCTTAATCTAGGATGCACAAGGCTTCTAGGGAGTCCTCGATATACTCTCGGTATGTGAGGCACAACCGTGAACACCAGCCCATCACAAGCGTGAGTCAGGAACCCTAGCGTGATACTGAAAGGCTCAGACCAACTCTTCACGTCTATCTAGGTATCACCCTAGCTTTGACGCTCCGCCAATTACGATGTGACTGGATTGGGGTACAACTTTCGTTCTCCCCCTTTATATACCCCGTCGGTATGCGTGGTTGGAATCGTCCCTTGGGGAGATGAAATCCTCAAGCAGGTCCCACTAAAAAAAAGACACTAACCATTTCCAACTACTTCCCAAGCTCACATGAAGTGCAAGGGGAAAGTGAAAACAAATTAATGCCCCCTTGGGTGACACAATAATAAACAAACACATCAAGCAATAAAGGTTACTTCCCCCTAATTAGACAATGTTCAGACAACAAGGATAATTTTTTTAAAAAAATTGATCAAATAGATGGCCCTACAAGCAAACGTTAGCTATCTTATCCTTCATTCTTGGTCGATTACGCCATAATATGCTTCCAAACTATGTTGTTCTAGGGCGTAGCCGCCTTTCTGTGGTAAAATAGGGGCGCTGCCACCTTTCTGCGGTAAAACAAAGGGTGTTGCCGCCTTTCTGCAGTAAAACAAAGGGCGCTGCCGCCTTTCTGTAGTAAAATGTTAGAGGAAAAGAGCCTTTCAAAATGAAAGGGCGTATCCGCCCCTCTACAAGAAACTTTATCAGATTTTTGAAAAAGAAAAGTTGTATGCCCTACTGCAAGAAAGTGTTAGAAAAGATATTCTAAGCAAAATGAGATATACACCTAACTGCAACAAACTATTAGAAGAAATCAAATTTTCAAATATAGGGCATGACCGCCTTTCTGCAGCAGACAAAAGGGTACTACCATCTTTCTGCGGTAAAGCAAAGGGTGTTGTCGCCTTTCTACGGTAAAGCAGAGGGCGCTGCCGCCTTTCTACGGTAAAGCAGAGGGCGTTGTCGCCTTTTTACAGTAAAATAGAGGGCGCTGCCACCTTTTTGTAATAAAATAGAAGGCGTTGTCACCTTTTTGTGATCTTATTCTACACAATACTTAGCAAAAATGTAGGTTAAATGCAAGAACCTGTTTGTGGGTCCCACCGGGCGTGCCAGAAATGTGTACCTTAGAATTTTACCCTATTTTAATGTGCAAAATATCTCAAAATGCAAATGATAAAACACTAAGAACACTTCAATGATTAGCCTAAAGAGTGATAAAACAAGGAAAATAGATGAAATAAAATGCAAATCGATTATACCTTCCTTGTTGTTGAAGACTCCTTGGTTGGCCCTAGATTTAGATGAATTTGTATGCTCCTTAGATGGCTTTTGATGTTACTAGATGCAAGATTGATAATGCAAAATAACTAAATGGATGGCTAAATGATAGTAAATTCTTGAGAATGCAAATTGGCAGCATAAGGTTGCTCAAAATGAAAGTGTTGAAAATGCCCTTAAGGAGAAGGGTATTTATAGAAGAATTTGAATTCTCTAGAGAATTCAACGGTTGAGATTCATCCAATAAGGTCAAGATGAAGGGCTATGGTGGGTTGAGAATTCACAAGCCCTCACATCTTGACATGGTGATGGTGAAGTGGCTAAGAGGAGATGAGGTGTAAGTGAGGTGGCCAAAAGGTACATGAGGTGGAGGAAGGACAAGTACCCTCCAAGTACCTTGGGGAGTGAGAAGATTTCTTCAAAAAAGAATTTTTTGTCTCCAAGTGAGAGTGAAAGGGACATTTGAGGAATTTTGGAATTCCTCAAAAATCTCCATGTGAAAAGGAGAGGTGGTTGGAGAAATAAATGTGAATTAAAAATTCACATTCTTAGGAAAGTCTAAAGGATAAAAGGTGAGCTCCAAAAAGGTGGGACTTGGTCACATGTGGATGATGTGACAAGTCCAAGGTTCTAAAAGCCTTGGAAGATAGAATGTGAATTAAAAATTCACATAGGGAAGAGGAGCATCTAGGATAAATAAATGTGAATTAAAAATTCACATGGGAAAGAGGGTCAATGTTAAAAAGAGATAAATGCAAAGGTTGACTAAAAAGGTGGTGCTAAATATGGCTAATGACCTTGGTTAAGGTTTTGCAAATATTTGATTAGAATAATTAATGGAAGATTAGAGGCAAGTGGCAAATGTAGGAGGATCTGACATTAATCTTTTATTAAGAGGATGCACATCATAATCATGAATTAATTAAGTTAATTCAGATTAGAGCAAGATCATGGAGGATGTGACAAAGAGAGAGAGAATGAAGAATTTTAAATTGATTTTAAATCAAAAGGGTCAAAAATGACTAAATTAAATAAACTGGTGTATTTATTTAATTTAGAGAGGAAGGAGGTGAAAGATAAAGCATTTAGTTATTAAATTAAATACTTTACAGATATGAAACAAAAGGTGTAATATTAATTTAATAAATTAATATTTAATATGATAGACGACAAGGGAGTAATTTTAATCATATGGGAGTGATTAAATTTAGATGTCTACAATTACAACCTTCCATATAAATGGGTACAAGATACATACATAGATCTTCTGAGCTTCCTTCAACAATAGATGTACAAATGATTCAGATGTCACCACATTGGTGCATACATTCTAGATGTCCTCTTTCCCTAGTGCAAGCATCCTAGTTGTCCCAAATACTAGTGTAAACATCCCCAAACCTTGGCCATCAATTGTAGAGGGAAAGCATCACTCAAGCGCTTTTCTGCCAACCACAGACTTATATGTGATCCCCCACACATCTACCACATATGGTAAGATGGCCCTCCCTTCAATGAAAAAGTTGGTTTGATAACCTCGTAACCATGGCCTATCTGAGCTTAGTATTGTGACCTACATGATTAGAACTTGTATACATCCTATCTTATATAATAATCCTAAAATAGTATGCATAAAAGGAACACAGTGAAATTGACAACGTAACCAGTGGAAAATTACACTACTTTGGCCAAAGTTTCATATAAAAAATAATCCTAGATCACATACACTTCCCTAGCTCGATTTTCCTCAAGATCATTTATACATTAGATGCATAGGAAATTCCTTCATGAGGTCATCTTTAACCCCAGGAACAACCTATTCCCCTTTAAAATTACAATACTACTTCTACTAGGTATTTCCCATGCATAATCTATTCCTTCATTGGATACTCTAATCCTAGGAATAACCTATGAGCTCTAATGGTTCTAACTTACGATATTAGCTTCATAGTCTTAGTATAGCTATGTAAGCTTCATCTATTACATGTATTCATCAATAAATGATTCCATTCAAGAATTTATCACAACAATAAATGGTTCTCATCAAAAGTATAATCTCATCAATGATGACCTTAGCTCAAAACATGATTCCAACAATAAATGGCCTCAATCAAAATGATAATCATATCAATAAATGAATCGTTAAAAAATATAGTCTCAATAATAAAAGACCCTATTCAAGAGTGTGTAATCTCGCCAATAAAATACTAATTAAAAAGTAGATTTTCATTAATAAAATAACTTCATGTCAAGAGTATAAATCAATCAAGTGGAAATAGTAATTCACAAATTCAAGTGATCAACTTAATCACATAGGTTTCTCTTAATCTTGATTTACTCTAATTCCAAGATAAATTCAACAATCATCCCAATCATGTAGGTTGTTCTTAACTTCGGTGGTCCAACCAAAGGTCAAATAAGCAACCCAACCAAGTAGATTATTCTCAACCTATTAGTTCCAATGGGTAATCAAGTAAATATTCCTACCCGGTAGGTAATTCTTTATCCTAGGGTTTCAATCAATAGTAAGGTAATTTTCAAGTGATCATTCACACATAGATTATCAATATGATGTCTCATCCTATCATATGTTCCATACTATCACTGTTGACGTATTGCTAAACCTTATCATTCCTAAGGTTTCCTAGCATTGTAAGCTAATAGTGTCAAGTCACTTCATAACATGGATACATTTCATGTTATACATGTAGTGTAGACTATCCATGTATAGAAACATCATCATTTGAATTCCCATATATGGTATATAAGAGTATCAAATCACTCCCTTAAGCTATTCACACTTTCATCAATCTTAGTATATAATACTATTGACAATACTCGCTCCTTAACATGGAGTATGAACAAACACTCATAAGGAATCATAACAACTAGATTATTTTCCTTTCTAATAAGCAATTAGATCATTACTCTGTCTCAATCAATCTAATGTATTTCCAAAAAAATCATACAAGACATTATATCTTTCACAAAACAGATAAACATAAAGAGAATAGAATCTCATGCATGCTAATTGCTTTAATCCAATTGACTCCCTAGCTCTCTACTTCATTCCTTTCCAATATCATCTTGCTAATATTCTCTCCAATACTCCAATCCACCCAAGAAATAACTCACAATAACTTTCTTACTCTAACATCACAAATACTCTCAACTCATAAAATGAATAGCTTAGATATCAAAACAGCAGTAAGCAAGAATGATCGACATCCAAATGAGAGAAGTAGCTCACCTATTTATACAAAAATATGAGACAAGGATGCCTACAGGTTAGCTAAACAAGTTGACACCTCTTGGCAACAAAATTTGACTCAACTCATTCAAGAATAAGGTGGTAGTGATTTAAGAAATTACTTAGTTCATTTAAATAACAAATTGACCCCTTATTGAGCCAACAATGGTTTGATCAGTTCATTTAATCACATGATTATAAACAAAAAATTGACTTGCAACTATAGAATTCTATTTAGTTTATGAAAATTCATAATTTGGTGCCACCAATTCAACTCATTCCCTATTAATTTGGTTGTTGCTTTCACTTGTAAGAATAAGTCAAATTATGGTTTCTGCATTTAAAGCATTAGATTTGGTCTACATTTTACTCACAACACTTTGCAAAAGTGTTGACTCAATAAATGTCAATACATCAACTTAACATGCATATGTTTACCATTGTTTTTCAAGCTTTGATCCATTCTCTATTTTTATGCATTGAGTTCACTACATGGCGCAGGTTAAAATGTAAGCAAGACAATTCCAAATAAATGCCTATTGCACTGCCATAGTGCATGCTATATACCATAGTCAATATAGTATGCATTTGTTCCTTTTATCGTTGCTCTTTGTTCACACAATGCTAATTCTTACAAGGTTGATTCCCTTCATTACTTTATTTAAGTGAATAAAACAAACTTTAACTATATATCAATATGTATATAGCATATGTATTCAAGGCAGTTGAAACTCTTTTCAGGTATTTTAAATAAGGATTTAACATGCCTATGTGGTCCATGCTATGAGCGTTCATATGAAAATACTTTTAATTATATATATATATATATTTATATATTCACATTATAATATAGATGCATATTAGTATATATATAACACAAAGAAATTTATTTGATATTTAAACATGTATAAATACTTACTTATATGAATATATATATATGATTATGTATATATTGCCATACATGTTCAAATTTATATATAATACATTTCAAATTAGTGTTTCAATGATTTATAATCTATCTATGAATGGGTACACAGAAGTATTCCTAATTTCATATAGGCATGCACGTATGCATTCACTATGCATGGGTATCATTTCCACATATATACATTCTATATACATATATAGTCATTGATTTACATAATACAGGAAGAAGAACTCAAACTATATTAAGAGGTTCAATCAAATCTTGATCAATCAAGAAACCAAAGTCATTCAATTCACAACAATCTATCTCAGATAAGGATGACTACCCAATCATTCCATTAAGTCATGACTATGACCAAAGGTACTTCCTTGAAACTACTAACTTGACCATTCTAACAGTGGTGTGTGAAAGCTCAGTTTAGACTCATTAAGGGTTATCATACCAAATCCTTCTCCTGAGTGATACTTCCCCTCCCTTCTAGAGGCGTGAACCTAGACCTACATCCAACTTGGCACATTTGAAATGGTATTTAAACATTCACATGGAATCCATTTGCATTATTAAACATTTCTATCAAAAAAGCATTAGAAAATTCATATTGCAATGCATAGCATTCCTCCAATTCAAAATATATTCATTCATTTTAAATCATTAACATCTTATTGCATATTCACATATTTCATTCACCTAAAAAACATATTAAATTCACAATTTACATTTATCAACCTTTTCACTCATAATGGTAAAAGTAACATGATAACTATGAAATAGGGTGTAATAAAAGAGATAAAGGTGAATGAAGGTCTAAAAAAACTTCCAAATCAAGGTGGACTAAGAAGCCTCCAACCAAAATAATGTCCCAAAAAAGAGAGGAATATGTATAACACCATTGAAGCATGAAGAAGTTTTAGATAACCATCGAAAGATGAATTATATGGTGTTGAAATGAATAACCTCCAAAAACAGAAATGCAAGAGTGTCCATATGGTAAATGCTTCTTCTCACCGAAATGCATGGGTAACAAGTTGTTGATGTACATTGCATCTGCCTAGTACATAGGAACAAGAACTAGATACATAATTCACTCCAAAATTAAAACCAAGGAAGCATTAGCACCAATAATAGAAATCCCCCCCCATAGTGCTAAAAAAGGGAGAGCTAATACAAGTACACTAAAACTATGTGAAGCCAAGAAATGCATGTAGGAGAAACAACCTGCAAATAAAAGGGTGTGCAAACTAAGACACACACACATGAGGAAAAAATCACTATGATTCACTGTTGTCATGGAAGGGACACTAAGTTGACAAAGTTGTGATGGAAAACCAAAGGAAAACATCAACCCCCTCATGGAGCTTTATATCATAGTACAAGTACAAAAGGCACGACAAGATGTGCGAAATCCCAAAAAAGTATACACTATAATGACACTTTATCTTAGTGTGTCTACAAAAGAGAAAGTACATGCAAGAGATGTTTGTAATGTCTAAATAGGATAGAATACTGGAAATACATGTAGAATATCTAAGAAGAGCCATCCCATGCAAACAAAAAAAATTCAGGAGCTAAGACATCCAAGTAATTCACCAAAATGTGAAAACACAAAAAACTAAATAAAATAACCCTCGAGGTGTAGATAGATTGGTCGAGCCATTGGAAGACATAGACGATCGACGCAGGTTCAAATCTCGACTCACCCAACCATGCACGTTGTAGGGTAGGCATTGGGAAATAGCACAACCCATAGGGGATTAGTCTCACTTGGTAACAAAAACTTAAGAGAAGTTCGACCAATCATGGGGATACCCCTTTGAGATTAAAAAAATTTGAAAAAATGTACTTGGACAGAAATATTGAAAAAGTGCATTCATGGTTGTGAAGAGGTCTGATACAATGTTAGATTTGTGAATAACACGAGCCATAGGATCAAACAATGAACAAAGACACCTTCTACGCAAGAGAGTTGCAAACAATAATATGAAATATTCCTCAACAAGAAAAAGCTACAAAATTCAAGAGTTCAAGAGAGTATGAAAGCTCAAGAGAGGAAGAGATAATATAATGAGAATTGAGTGTTATATAGAAGATCAAGAGATAATACAATGAGGGTTGATTACTATATAGGAGTAACCCTAAATAGTAAAGGTATTAGATCATGACAAGTGTCAACATCTCATGCAATGAGACAAAATGATCTAATAATAGCTCTCTACTTAACATAGAAAATATCTCCTAGGTTTAGCTTAAGTGCATGAGAATAAATTAGACTAATAATTAATTAAATATTAATTAATTATTAGCTAATTCATGATTACTCTAACACCACCTCTTAAGATGAACTTAGGGAGTAGCTGAAAACCCTAAAACGAGAATGTATGATGGGTCCGAACAAACAAGGCCTTATGAGGTACCCATGTACAAATAAAATATCTCTCAAAATTGGAGAAAATGAGAAAACCTCATGGGAAAAACTCTCCAAAAGAGAGAAAGGTGAATGAAGGTCTAAAAAATCCTCCACATCAAGGTTAAGGACTAAGAAGCCTCCAACCAAAACAATGTCCCAAAAAAGAGAGGAACATGTAGAACATCATTAAAGCATGAAGAAGTTGTAGACAACTGTCGAAAGATAATTGATATAGTGTTGAAATAAATAACCTCTAGAAATATAAATGCAAGAGTTTCCATATGGTAAATTCTCCATCTCATCAAAATGCATGTGCAACCAGCCGTTGATGTACACTACATCTTCCTAGTACATAGGAACAAGAACTAGATACATAGATCACTTCAAAAATGAAACCAAGGAAGGATGAGAACCAATAGTAGAAAAACCATCATAATACTAAAAAAGGGAGAGCCAAGAAAGGTACATTAAAATTATGTGAAGCCAAGAAGTACATGTAGGAGAAACAACCTACAAATAAAAGGGTGTACAAACTAAGGCACACACACATGAGGCAAGAATCACTACGATTCACTATTGTCATGGAAGGGACACTAAGTCGACAAAGGTGTGATGGAAAACCAAAGGCAAAAATCAACCCCCTCATGGAACTTTATATCATAATGTGATAACAAAAGGCATGACAGAATGTGTGAAATCCCCAAAAAGTATTCACCAGAATGACACTTTATTCAGTGTGTCTACAAAAGAGAAAGTACATGCAAAATATGTCTATAATTCCAAAATAGGACATAATACTAGAAATACATGTAGAACAACCAAAAATGAGTCATCCCAAGCAAACAAAAAGTCTTCAAGAGCTAAGACATCTAAGTAATTCACCAAAATGTGAAATGTCCACAAAAACCTGAATAAAATGACCCACGGGGTGTAGACTGGTTGGTCAAGCTGTTGGAAGATACAAATGATCGACGCGGGTTCAAACCTCGACTCACCCAATCATGCACATTGTGGGGCAGGCACTGGGAAATTACATGGCCCAGAGGGGATTAGTCTCACCTAGCAATGAAAACTTAAGAGAAGTCTAACCAGTTGCGGGGATACCCCTCTGAGATTAAAAAAAACTAAATAAAATGTACATGGAGAGAAAGTGCATGGATGGTTGTGAAAATATCAAATACCATGTTAGATTTTTGAATAAAATAAACCATATGATCAAACAATGAACAAAGAAACCTTCCATGCAAGAGAGCCGCAAAAAATAATATGCAATATTCCTCAACAAGAAAAGCGATAAAATTCAAGAGTTCAAGAGAGTATGAAAGCTCAAGAGAGGAAGAGATAATACAATGAGAATTGAGTTCTATATAGGAGATCAAGACATAATACAATGAGGTTTGAGTGCTATATAGGAGCAACCCTAAATGGTAAAGAGATTAGATCATGACAAGTGTTAACATCTCATGCAATGAGACAAAATGATCTAATAATAGCTCTCTAGTTAACATAGAAAATCACTCCTAAGTTTAGCTTAAGTGCATGAGAATAAATTAGACTAATAATTAATTAATTATTAGCTAATGCATGACTACTCTAACACCCCCCCTTAATATGAACCTAGGGAGTAGCTAAAAACCTGAAAACGAGAATGCATGATGGGTCTCGACAAACAAGGCCTTGTGAGGTACCCATGTACAAACAAAAGATCTCTCGAAACTAGAGAAAGGGAGAAAACCTCATGGGAAAAACTCTCCAAAAGAGAGAAACACGAATGAAGGTCTAAAAAAGCCTCCAAATCAAGGTGAAGGAGTAAGAAGCCTCCAACCAAAACAATGTCCCAAAAAAGAGAGGAACATGTAGAACATCATTGAAGCATGAAGAAGTTGTAGACAAATTTTGAAAGATGACTAATATAGTGTTGAAATGAATAACCTCTAGAAACAAAAATGCAAGAGTGTTCATATGGTAAATGCTCCATCTCACCGAAATGCATGGGTAACCATTGATGTATGTTGCATCTACCTAGTATATAGGAACAAGAACTAGATACATAAATCACTCCACAAATGAAATCAAGGAAGCATTATTACCAAGAGTAGAAACCCCCCCATAATCCTAAAAATGGGAGAGCCAAGAAAGGTACACTAAAACTATGTGAAGCCAAGAAGTGCATTTAGGAGAAACAACCTACAAATAAAAGGGTGTGCAAACTAAGGCACACACACATGAGGAAAGAATCACTACAATTACTATTATTTGGAAGGGACACTAAGTTGAAAAAGTTGTGATGACAAACCAAAGGCAAACATCAACCCCCCATAGCACTTTATATCATAGTGCGAGTACAAAAGGCATAATATAGGATGTGCGAAATCCCTAAAAAGTATACACTAGAATGACACTTTATCTTAGTGTGTCTACAAAAGAGAAAGTACATGCAAAAGATGTCTATAATGCCCAAATAGGATAGAATACTGGAAATACATGTAGAACAGCAAAAAAAATTCATCCCATGCAAATGAAATTTTTTTCAGGTGCTAAGACATCCAAGTAATTTACCAAAATATGAAAACACAAAAACCTAATAAAATGGCCCCTAGGTGTAGACCAGTTGGTCGAGTCGTTTGAAGACACGAACGTTCAATGCAAGTTCAAACCTCAACTCACCCAACTGTGCATGTTGTGGGGAAGGCATTAGAAAATCACACGCCTGAAGGGGATAAGTCTCACTTGGTAACGAAAACTTAAGAGAAGCTCGACCGGTTGTAGGGATACCCCTCTGAGATTAAAAAAACTAAATAAAATGTACTTGGAGAGAAATCTATGAAAAGTGCATGGTGGTTGTGAAGAGCTCTAATACCATGTTAGATTTGTGAATAACACGAGTCATAGGATCAAAGAACGAAAAAAGACACCTTCTACGCAAGAGAGATGCAAACAATAATATGCAATATTCCTCAACAAGAAAATGCTACAAAATTCAAGAGTTCAAGAGAGTATAAAAGATCAAGAGAGGAAGAGATAATACAATTAGGGTTGAGTGATATATAGGAGATCAAGAGATAATACAATGAGGGTTGAGTGTTATATAGGAGCAACCCTAAATGGTAAAGGGATTAGATCATGACAAGTGTCAACATTTCATGCAATGAGACAAAATGATCTAATAATAGCTCTCTAGTTAACATAGAAAATCACTCCTAAGTTTAACTTAAGTATATGAGAATAAATTAGACTAATAATTAATTAAATATTAATTAATTATTAGTTAATGCATGATTACTCTAACACCAAACACAATATCCTTTTTGTCCATTCTAGCTTTAAGGCTTAGGAAATATAACTGAGATTCTTGACATCAATATGGCTCTCCTTATAAATATTTAGGTATCCTACTATTTATGTGAAGAATTGGTAGTTCTCTATGAGATGAAACAATAAAAAAAATTAAGCTAAGCTATCCTCTTAGAACAGTAAAAGATTAAACTTCTCAGAATTTAGTCCTTCAAGCTATAACTATATATGATATCTATATTTACTACACAAAAATACAAATCATACTATTGTTGGTCTATGTAAGAAATTTATTTGGTTGGCTTTGGGTGAGGAATTTAAAATCCATTTAATAAAATGGAATACTATGTGCAATATTAAGCATCAAGGAGGCATCCATTTACAAGATTTACTCCTTTAAAATTGAGTGTTTTAGAAAAATTAAGTTAGAAAAATTCTATGGAGACTTCCCTATTCTAGTGTAACATTCTAGATTTAAAGCATATGGGAGATGCATCTCATATTTATTTCTTTATATTAAAATAATTATAGGCAAGTTTTATGATATTGAACTTATGGTTGCATCTAGGAACCTAATAATAACCGGGCTATTTTGGGATACTAGATAATGGAGAGAAAGATTTTTTTTTGGGAGGATTCATGAAGAGGAAATGGCCCTCTTCTAAACTATTAGAAAATAGTTGAGGCTAAAAGGATTTTGTCTCAATATTTGGGTCCAAAAGTAAGTGATTATTAAGAATAATCATGTATAAATGGTATTTGAGAAAGAACATGGTGTAACTTTAGTTTGTATTAAACTATATATAATTAGAAATATTTATTTAAAATTATACTTGGTATCTATGCACATTTTTGTACCTTATGGGCACGTCCCATTTTGCTTTGGTAAAAATAGGGAGCCTCTTTTTTTCTTGGTGTTATTTTTTATTTTGTTTTGATTAAAGTCAAATATTTCTAAGTTTGTTGTTTGTAAATATTTACTTTGTTTAAAAGTTTCTACTCTTTGTCAAAGTTTCAAAATTTTCCTTATTCTCATACAAGTGAGAAAAACTCTAAAAATTTGAACTTCAATGGTTTGAGTGTCTTTATGATTTGAGGTCATCAAGTCCCCAATAGGTAGTGTTCATTTGAGCTTTTAGAATTTCTTTTACCCACATCCTTGAAAGCTATATAATATAAAGTAAGTCCAAACTTCAAGCCCTAATGTTTGGTAGGCTCTATCATTCAACCTCAACCTACTCCTCTGGCTCTACATTTATGGTGAATCTCACTCATATAAATTCACTTAGATTTCCTAATGACCTTTGTAGACACTTAAAACTAACACTTTTTCGATTCTCATTATTCTTCTAAAATTTATCATTTACATTTGATTAATTATTTATATTCCCAATTCCTCTATTAATTAAATAATATTTTATTAACATTATTATTAATTCTCGTCATCCCCATTCATCACCCAAAACTATTTCCTCATATATCCCTAAGTTTTAGTCTTTGAATAATTATTTAATTATTCATACATAATTGTACCCCATTACTTCCAAAAATTAAATAAATATAAATATTTATTTAATTCCCCATTCCCATAACCCACTTCCTAATCCTCAATAAAATTTAATTAAATAGTAATCCTATTCACATGGAGATTTCACTTGTCACATGAGGCACTTGCATGCCCATGAAAAGTTTTTCCCAAAAGATAAGCCAAGTTGTTATACCCTTTGCCACTTGTTCCTCCATCCAAATCTTCACAATCATATAAAATCTCCCTTAACCAAGTCATTTTAATCAATTCCCCAAGTGTGTTGATCCCTTCAAGATACAAGGTTTTGAGAAGGTCTTTTAAGAGCCTTGAGAGCAAAAAAAATTCAATCTATTACAAATAAGTTCTTAGATTTCATGGGGCCTACAAACGTTTCATCTAGACCTATAGGTGGATGTGGGTTCCCTCTAAAATAACCTCTCTCAAATTTTCAATTTGACATTTTTTTATCGTGGCAAAGATGAAACACATTCTTGCAAAGTGTGTCATTTGAGAGTAGTGTAAAGGTGCCAATATGCATATTTTTTGTTCTACATGTCATGGGAACAAATAAGCTACACCAACATGTCAAGGTAGGTAGGTGAAAATCCTTGTTTCATTTTGTAGGTGTATTGATCCCTCTAGACTACATGGTTCCATCAAGGTCTTTTGAGCCTTATGAGCAAAAAATTACCAATCTATGATAAAGCAATTCCTAAAGTTTGTGGGGCCTATGAATATTTTTTATAGACCTAAAGGTGTATTTGGGATCCCTCCAAAATAACCTCTCTCAATATTTTTCAATTTGACATTGTTTGACTATGGCAAGATTGAACAGGATCTTGCAAATTTCATCATGTAAAAGCAGTGTACAAGTGCAAGTAAGCATATTTTATGTTCTACACATCATGGACCCAAATTGACTATATTCCAACATGTCAAGATGGGTGGTTTAAACAAATGGGATACCCCATTTCATTCCCTTAGTGTGCTAATCTATATAGTAAACAAGGTTCTAGAAAGGTCTCTTAAGAGCCTTGAGAGTAGAAAGATGCCAATCTATGATGAAGTAGTCCTTGAAGTTCATGGGACCTACAAATATTTTTTCTAGAACTATAGGTGGATGTGGGATCCCTCTAGAATATCGTCTCTCTTTTTTAACTCAACACCATGTGATTGTGGCAAGATCAAATGCATTCTTGCAAAATATGTCATTTGAGAGTAGTGTAAAAGTTCCAAGAGCCATATTTTTCATTTTATGCCTTGTGGATCTAAACTAACAACACCAACACATTGGGGAAGGTGGGTGAATGATAAATGAGGTCTCATTTCATTCCTCAAGTGTTCCAATCCCTTTTGGCTACAAGGTTCTAATAAGGTCTCTTAAGATCCTCAAGGGCAAAAAATATACCAAACTATGACAAAGAAATTCTCAAAGTTTGTGGGGTCTATGAATGTTCCATATATACTTATATGTGGATGTGGGGTTCCTAAAAAATAACCTCTCTTAGTTTTTTCAACCACCATCATTTTATTGTGGCAAGATTGAACACATTCTTGCAAATGTGACATTTGAAGCAATTAAAAGGTGCTAAGAGTCATATCTTCTATTTTACACCTTGTGGGGTTGAATCAATTATGTCAACATTTTGAGGTAGGTGGGTGAATTATATGGGAGGATTCATTTTTTCCCTAGGTGTGTCAATCATTATAAGCTACAAGGTTCCAACAAGGTCTCTTAAGATTCTGTATAAGAGTGAATTTGCACCCTAGGTGCAATTCCCCTTTTTGCCTTATTACACTTTAGAAAACCTAAGTCAGAAGCTTAAATTCATTTAAGCTCGTTGATGGCAGTCCACTTGGTGCTTTTTTTGTGTGTCAGTGGAGGCATTTCTGTCAGGGACGCCCGCGCGGCGTGCAGACATCTATGTGGCGTGCTTACGTCCCTGGCAGATTCCTGCGACTGAGCCAGCAGAGGTGTTACTCTTCCCATTAGTAGCGAAGTTGTAACATCTCCTTTGGCCACCCGACCCGAATATGGTTGTTTCCTCTCTCATTCCTTCATAATCAGTCTTTGAACTTGCATTTGGAGGTGTGATGAAAGATTGGAAGAACTCTACCACTTCAAGCTCTCATACTCTCACTCTCACAAGCTCATTTGCACTCACTTCTAAGAATTCCATAGCAACAACATTAGACTCCATCACATCAGTAGAGAAAGTTTGGGACCACACCATTGCAACAAAGGCTTGAGTTCCTCTCATTTCTCCCCCAAGCAACCTTGAGTGCTCTTGGTGGAGATGGTAAGCTTCCCTCTCCTCTCCTCTATCATTTGGTTGAGTAACATAGTACTGTTTGTAGTACTTGTTTTTTTGTTACTTCTTTATCTCTTTTCCATTGGTTGTCCGTGAAGGTGGGAACAACTAAATGGGGGTTTGACTGAGGTAGACCCCTATATAGCCACCCCCCAACATTTTTCTCTCTTGTGCGTAGGTGGGAACACTCTAAGGAGCTAGCTAGAAAACAAGTTCTTCTACGAGATCATCTTCTTCACCTTAGCTTTGGTATACCTTCTTTATCATCTTCGTTTATACTTCTCATATTTCTTAATATTGTTTTGTTCTCTTAGAAGTTGTTAAGCTAGTTCATTAGTCGATTTAGAGACTCTGACCTTGCCTCTACTGTAATCTAGCCGTACAGACTACAATGCACTTCTGAGATGTCAGCGCACCGCATTGTCTTCTGAAACTCGCGTTGATGTCCTCAGGCAGAGAACTTCCTGAGGCACAGAGTTGGACTTGAAAAACTGACTCGCCTAGCCTTATCTTGAGATTCAAGATCACAAAATGGTTGTAGGATTCTATAATCCTCATCATTCTCATCCTCAAAACCTTAATCAATACACTTAGCTGAGCTAAGTTAGGGAAGCCTCTCGCATCTCGATCCTCTGTGACCTGGGATCTTGCATGCGGTGGTCCCCCTCTCTTACAGAGTCTCAAGAGAAAAAAATCACCAAACTCTCACCTACTTATTTTCTCAATTTGTGACACCTAAAAATATCTCATTTACACTTAAAATTGGATTTTGATTCCATATATCGTACCTTGTCCCAAATTTTTCAACTCCAAAATATTTGATTGTGCCACTAATGAATGTGTTCTTACAAAACATCTCATTTGATAGTAGTGTAAGAGTGCCAATAAGAATTTTAATTCTTTAGCACCTCGTGGGACCAAATTGACTATGATAGCACATTCGAGTGGTAGGTAAATGCTATTGAAGGCCTTCAGTTATTTTTTGGTCTCTAAATCCTTCCAAGCTACATTACAACAAGGTAGTCTCTAAAGAGCCCTAAAAGAAAAATATTGTGAAATTTTTTCCTACCTATTCTCTCAATGTGTGGCACATATGAATGTCTCATTTGCAGTTACAAGTGGATGTTGAGTCCTCTACAATTTACTCTATCTCATTATTTTTCAGCTCCAAATCATTTGACTATGTCAAAAATGAATAAATTCTTGCAAAATACCTCTTTTAATAGTAGTTAAAAGGTTCCAATAGGCATTATTTTTTCCACCTCATGGGACTAAACTGAATATTTTAGCATATTGAAGTGGATGATTGAATTCTACTAGAGGATTCAATTTATTTTATGTCTTTGGTTCCTTCTAGACTATATCGGATTGAGAAAATCTATTAAGATACCTAAGATCAAAAAGTTTCCAAACTTTTTCCTTCCTATTCTTTCAATTTGTCACCTACAAATGTATCATTTACACCTACAAGTAAACATTGAGTCCCTCTATAATACCTTGTATTAATTTTTTTCAGCTTTTTACCATTCTACCATGCCAATGATGAATGCATTATTGCAAAACACTTAATTAAGAGCAATAAAAAGGTTCCAATATGTATTTTATTCTTTTACACCTTATGGGAATGAACTAACTATGCTAGCACATCAAGGTGGATGAATGAATGTTATTATAGCCATGGTTCCTTTGGATCCTTCCTAGCTACATTTCATCAAGGCAATCTCTTAAAATCCTTAAGAGAAAAATGTTGTCAAACTTTTACTTGGCTATTCTCTCAACCTTTGGCACCTACAAATGGATGTTGAGTCCCTCCGTTATTAGGAAATAATGTATTGATACCCAATTCATTCAATCCATTTCCTACATAACCCCATGAGAGAAAAGCATGCATACAAGCTTGGAAAATAACCAAATGCATATATCAAATCGATAATACAATATATACCGTACGAAAAATCGACCTCCAAAAGTATCCATACTCCATCTATTATTCAACAATAAAATAATACATGCACTTACAGAGTTACAATGAATACTTTTGAAACATAAAACCTCTCCAATGCATCCTCCATGTGTACAAGTATGAATCCACACATCCCATTCCATGCTTCACATATGCACTCCTCATAAATCTAATCAATAATGACAACCCACTCACCCATCCAACCTTAATGACTAAACATGCGTTTGCATTTATAGACATAAGCTCACACAAATACAACCAAGTGGTAAGATAAAACCTCGTGCAACAAAACCATATGAACAAAAAACCATTGACCCCTCATTTAATATTAGGTACTAAGTTTTTTATATTATTAAATACTTTCCCCAAATATTAAATCATTATCCTATGTCTCCTACACATAAAACAATAAATCAACATTACAATACATCATTACAAGTGGCCCCAAATAGTTACCTAGTGTGGCCAAACTCACCTCCTATATGTACCATAACTAAATAATTATTTAATTACAACATTATTATAAATCAATATTATGTAATGGTTTACAATACCAAATCCTAACATTCTCCCACTTGTTGTATACATTGCATAAGGGTCAATCAATGAAATACATCATTATAGTCATACATGAAACCACATGAATCTCCAACATAATCTTGTGTTCCACCAAGACACCTGCAATAAAACCAAAGTGAGCACCATCTCAAGCAAGAACTCATCTCATCCTCCAACATGCCACCTATGGAAGAAAAGGAATAAGCCAAGGCAAATATGCACCAATCCAAAGAACACAAACATCAAATCCAAGTGATAACAAAGGCTCCAAGTTATTGTTAAAGGTAAAAACCCACATGATCGGAAATAGCATCCACAACACATGCTAATACACCCAAACATCCATATCTCCTAGGTATCAACAACATCAATAAACTCATTCCAATGTATATGTAACCCATAAACCACAATAGAAGCTCCCTATATCAAACCTATCAATGAAGAACATACATATCCAGGAACTCCCACTGCATGGGTAATATAAAATTTGAAAATGATCAAAGGCATATCAAGTCTTCCAATCAACACTATACTGAGGTGTGATAAATGATCAAAACATGAAGTACCAATAATAATAAAAAATATCCACACATGCAAGACCAAGTAGTTGCATACACTCTCACAACATTTCACCACAATCCTCCCAAATTATATGAACATGAACCTCCAGGAAGGAACCATAAAATGAAGAGATAAAACTTGTAAACCATATCATGTCCTTCTATCAACACCTCAAAGTGCCATGATGTGTCAAGTATGATCTCCTTACAACCCCAAATGAAAATCCTCAACAACACCAACCACTCAATCTCATAGATCAAATGCAACATATGAATCATGCAATATCAACATGGATGTAAGCTTATCCAATAAGGAAATCAAACTCAAAGTGTCCATTCCAAAATCTAGGAAATCAACCCAATAACCATCTCCTAAAACTCCTCATCAATGAATGATAACATAAATAAACTCATGTGCACATGGATATAACCATGATAACCATCTCTCAAAATGAATCCTCCAGAACTAACTATTCATAGCTCAAGATCCATATCTATGAAAGATAAAGTAATAAAAACTCATGCTACATAATCCTCAAATGAGTCTCCTAAAATCAATCACCATGGATCAAGACTCATTCCGATGAGAAAATAAAGCACAAAGCATAACACATCTGAAACAAGAATAGGAACATAACTTTAGAAGATAAACCGCCAAGTAGACCAAGAGTGGGGAATGAGAATGCTCCTCTAGGATAACCAAGTCATCACAACTCACTCCAAGAACAATATCCTCTATAGGTCCAACATGAAATCATGTCCATATCTAGGTGAAAGCTTCTTATTATTCATACTAAAACCTCCAAAGAGTAATAGTCTCAAGTAAATGTCTCTAATCACAAGAGAACTCCAACCTGACCCAAGTCTCCAAGTATCCATGAGCACCTACAATCAATCACTCCATGCTAAGATCTAAATGTAGCACAACACTATCATGAATATCCCAAGCAAATGACTAATGTATTCAATACCAAAAGAACCAACAAGACTAATGTCAAAGCTCCAACCACAAAATTAGGAACCCAACATGACATCATGATCTAACCATCTCCTCCTAGGAGATCACATGCACCAATTTAAAACATCATGGTGTCAAAAGAACCTGTATCATGCCAAAATTCTAATCTAAAATCAAAAGTACTCCATGAAATAATATCGAACACACTCTAAACCAAGAATCAACATCTCCAATCACATGAAGATAACCATCTCCTAACAGTGAACTTGTAAATGTGAAATAACTCTTCTACAACAACAAGATCTAAGAGATCTTCCAAGATATGCAAAAACACTAAAGAAGATCATCCATCACCAATGATGAATCCACACCACTGCCAACAACTCCCACTGAACTAGGGTTCATTCCATAGTGCGATGGTTTAAGTTGTGGCATTATTGTTGCGGCCACTAGGGTTCAAACCTCTATTGGGCCATTGTGATCGCAAACACTATGCCTTCATTGATCCAATGTGCCCACAAGCTTGACCCACAACATTGAAGTTTCTATTGGTGTTCATGCCTAAGGTCCAATGCTTCATTGGGCTAGTGTGCTTGCAAGCCTAACACCCATGTTGGGCTATCATTCTCACAAGATTGGACTGTTTGATTGTGTTCATGTTAGGGAGAAGGTCCCCCATTTTTGGCCTCCAAAAGGGTGTGGCCCTTCACAACCACTTTCCCCGATAAAAAAAAATCCCACTGAACTGTGATATCGAGCTACATAGGACATCGTGACAACCATATCCTAAATGAATATCACCCATGGTCCACACACACTCAAATACAATCTTAACAACTCTAGAGAGCAAGCAGAATTAATATCTCCAAGCCTAGAATATACAACCACCAACAAAACATCAAGAATCAATTCTACACCACCAATTCATCACTGTCAAAAGCTCCCATTAAAACATGTAACCAATGAAATGCAACCAAGCTTTCATGACATTGTGATAAAAACCACATGATACAAGTCTCAAAAGCTGACAATCATGGCACTTTGATCATCCTTCCTCTCATCCCAAAGCAACATACCAATGCGCAAATGACAACAAATAAGATAAACTAACACAATATGTATTAACATTGAAACAATCTCATGGATATAGACAATCCACAACTGACTCATCCCATTGTAAGAAAATGGATAGCTAATCTACAACCTGCATAACTTGAAGATACCAAACATTAAACCATGCAAACTCATCATCACATTAGTAACCTACAAACTAAGATATCAAATAAGATAATCTTGTAGACAAAAATACTCAAACACCAAATCAACCATAGATCTGATTTACCAAACATGTCCACAAATGAGTAACCATAGTCAAAGAACCAATCAAGAATCTAGGAGATAAGAACAACCTCCTAACACCAAACCAAAACACCATCGAAAAACCACATACATGATCATGTTTCACCAATGATATATTGCACCTGTATATCCATGGCACCATAATCATCACCAATATTGTAACTGCACTTAACTATCACCCACATGAGACTCCTAATCTCCACATGTGTCAACCAATGTCCTCAAATTAGAAGACAACCTGTGTACCTGTCACCATTGAAGTCAACTATGCAAAACACTTATAAACCTATACTAGGAAGCACCAAACTGATATAGTTGTACCATCATAAATATCATATAAAAATGTGTACTCCCCCAAGGTTTCACATCTTGACTCGTTAAATTCTCACATAATCACACCCTAAATCTTAGGCACAGGTATAAATGATCAAACTAGTGCAATCCTCTCTCTACACCATAAACTAAAAGTCTATCTAATCCACTATGTCGTACACTGTACATTCTCTCCAACGTCTATTTGAAATTGAAAATTTGATTCCATATGCAAAAGTTATGTCCAAAATTTTGAAACCAAGAATATTTAACTTCTAGGCCCTAAAAACTAATAAAAATACAAAATCAATGAACTAAACTTATACCACTACATATTTTTTGGAGAGAGCTTTTTGTTGACTATTGGAAGTCAAAAATATGGCATCTTGGGTGTAAGTTATACCAATTTGAACAAAAGTTGCCCAATCTACCTTATGGGTGGCTGGTTGGTGGCGCTTGGGAAACAGATCGATGGCCCCACTAGCGATGGTGGCGCTCAAGCGACGCTATGGTGGAAAATTCCAAATAATTATTTAAAATTATTTAATATTGGCGGTTTTAATTTTGAGTGCCCTGCAGGAGCTACGAGTTGGTCCCCATGGGACTAGGGCTAGGGACCACGGGGCGAAGCCCCACTAGCCTAGAGTTGCTAGTCAGGGGTTGGTAGACCTTTAGCTTGATAGTGCTAATGACTGTTAAGCCAACTAGCCTATCAGCACCGTGTACGACTGACAAATTTGTGGGGTTCGCAGACCCATATAGGCATTTTTAATTTATTTAATTTTTTCAATAATATTTTTTAATTTGCAAGGATTTTAAATTTAAATTTATTTTTTTATTTTTTTATTTTTGTCTCTGTAGACAATTGTACGATCGTACTCAACCATGCAAATAGGGCAAGGGCATAAAAAAATTACATTTTTTCATAGTGGCAAAATAGGGCAAATTTTTATATGAATCTTCATTTCTCAGCCATCTTGGATCCAATGGTGAGATAATTTTTGTCTCAAGAGGTCATCTATGAAACTTCCTCTACAAAACCCTCATATGAAAGCACAATCTAAGAAACCATCTGAATCAAATTTCTCAAACCCTAGATCTGCAATAAACCCAACAAATTTGTAAACTCCAAAAGACCAAATCTAGAAAATAACACCTACACATATGTTTCGTATCTTGTAATGTCTTAGATATTTCATGCACTATAACCATGGATTCAAATTTGCACCATATCTACTCAAACAAGGGTTATAACAAAACTTGGGAGCTCACACCTCCCACAATCATGAAATCTTTGATACCACTTGTTAGGAAATAATGCATCAATACTCAATTCATTCAATCCATTTCTTACATAACCCCATGAGAGAAAAGAATGCATACAAACTTACATAATAACCAAATGCATAGATCAAATAAATAAGCCACAAGATAACACAAGATATACATTGGGAAAACCCTCAAGAGGGAAAAACCTAAATTCCAAAAACATCCATACTCCATCTTTTATTCAACAATAAAATAATACACACACTTACAAAGTTACAATAAATACTTTTGAAACATCAATCCTCTCCAATGCATCCTACATGTGTCCAAGCATGAATCCACACATCCCATGTCATTCTTCACATATGCACTCCTCAAAAAGACTCAATAATGACATCCCACTCACCTAGCCAACCTTAACCACTAAACATGTGTTTATTTTATATACACAAACTCACACAAATATAACCAAGTGGTAAGATAAAACCATGTGTCAAAAAGCCATGTGAACACAAAACCATTTACCCCTATTTTAATATTGGATACTAATTTTTCACATTATTAAATACTTTCCCCAAATATTAAATCATTATCCTATGCCTCCCACACGCAAAATAATAAACCAATTTTACAATATAACATTACAAGTGGCCCCAAATAATTACCTAATGTGGCCAAACACATCTCATAGATGTACCACAACTAAATAATTATTTAATTACAACATTATAATAAACTAATATTTTGCAATGGTGTACAACACCAAATCCTAACATCCATAATACTCTATCTCAATTTTTTTCAACTCCAAACCACTTGACCATGCTAATGATGAATGCATTCTTGCAAAATTCCTCATTTAAGAGTAGTGTAAAGGCTCCAATAGGTATTTTGTATTCTTTCACACCTTGTGGGACCAAATTGACTATGCTAGCACATCGAGGTGGGTGGGTGAATGATAGTGGAGGCCTTGGTTCATTCCATAGGTCTCTATATCCTTTCGGGATACATTATATTGATGTAATAACTTAAGAGCCCTAAAATAAAAATATTTCCAAAAAAATTCCTACGTATTCTCTTAATCCATGGCACAGGTACAAATGTCTCATTTTCACCTATAGGTAGATTTTGAGTCCCTCTATTGTATCCTATATTAATTTTTTTCAACTCCAGACTGTTTGATCATATCAACAATACATGCATTCGCATAAAATTCCTTATTTGAGAATAGTGTAAGGGTGCCAATGGGCATTTTTTTGTTATTTTACACCTTAGGGGATTAAACCAACTATGCTAACACATTAGGTTGAGTAGGTAAATGCTACTAGAGGCCTTGATTCATTTGTATGTCTCTAAATCCTTCTTGGATATATTGTACCATAAAAATTGAGAGGACAATAATCAAACCTTGATGTCATCATGAATGTGACTTACCCAAGAATACACTTATGAATACCACATGCCATTAAGATGACTCATTAAAACCCTAAAAAATTCTTAGAGGTTGTTGAAATTTATGAATTCATGACAAAGATAGGGATGTCATATATGGGGAAAATAGGACTATCTACTTATCTTGTGAGTTTCCTAAACCACTTTATGCAGCCCTAGCACCATTCTCATCTAGGTTATCAATGTCCTAGGTGGTTTTTCATGATATCCTTGTGTTTTAAATAAACCCATTATGAATATTATTAGCTTCAAGGAAATAAAAATAAATGTCCTTAATTTATTTATTTAAATTAATATATACATAAATTGAAGATTAATTAATTTGAATTGACTCACAGTGGATAATACATGTTTCCTATGCACTTATTTGACACATCAAACCACATGAAAATTTGATAACATTATATATAAATAATAAATATAAAAACACACACACAAACACATATATATTACATAATGTCATGATAATGCCATATGGTGTATACAATATGTCATGCATACAATGAACATATAAATAAAGCCATATAGACATGCAATGCTATATATCGATAAAACAAATATGTATGCACAATAAAGCCATATAGGCATACAATGTTACATGTTGATAAAACAAAAATGTATGTACAAAAAATCCATATAGGTATCAATAAATTATCATAATATTTTAGTCTTATGGATTGAGATGGAAGAGTCAACAACTCTTTTTTTGTTAGGAAGATGGAGAGGTGACCAATGGTGTTGCTTTTAAACTTGTTGAGTGGACCTCCTCTCTAAACTTTTTTGGATGTCAACCTATTAATATAATAAAATCTATGTGCATTAATATAGAAAAAAATATATATACAATGACATAAGTGAATAGTCACTTACCACAAGCTAATAATCTACCTCAATCATTCTATACTTCTCTTCATCCATCTAAGGGGTAGGTGTACAAGTTATATTTATGAAAACCTTTGACAAGCATAAAGAAACAAATTTGACTAGAGATGAATATCATTTAAATTTACACTAAATGATGTGAGATGCAAAAAGAAATACAAATTAAAATTAGCATTACTAGCTCATACCTCTATCAAAGGTATTGAAGATAAAACTATTGTAGCAATACCCACCTCCATTGTGGCATGAATATCAAGAGGGGTCTAAACTAATATCATCAATTGAAAATATAAAAATGTTATTTGACCAAAATTTACCTAACATTATTTTCAAACATAATGATTAAAAATAGTAAAACTTACCTCAATGAAAGCTAAGATACAACCACTAACACCAATGGGTGTTGATGTTGAAGGTCCAACATCCACATATTCATCATCAAATATTGATTTTAAGATTACCATTGATATGATAGAATAATTTATGTATATTATATTTATTATTTTGTTATAAATTACATACTTATGGACTCAACATGATTGCATAACTAGGAGATAAAGGGCTAACAAATGTATGATGAATTCTCTAACCCTATAATTTTTTTTTAATAAAAAGAGGCCAAAATTTATTTAATTAGAGAAAGTAGCCATATAATGCAAAAAGTAGAGATAAACTAGCAAGGGCCCTACAATCCCACCTTGCAAAGCAAGAATTCCACCACCTAAAAACCACCCAACCAAACCCTTCACACCATCACTCAATGTTCCTAAATATCTTCTTCAAGCAATAACCTAAAATTTTGGGAGAAATCCATAGGAAGATTCTCCCAATCCTCTACTCTCTAATTTCCCCTATTTTTAGAGGCCCATTTCACCAAATAATTTGTAGCCTTTTTCCACTCCTACGAGATATCGACAAAGGAAACTCAATCCAGGAAATTACCCAGGCGATGAATCTACTAAACTACCAATTCTAGTTTCCAACTCACCCTATTCAAAATTTTCTTATTTCAGCATAGATATCAGAATTTGCGAGTCTGACTCATAGATGACCTTGCGCCACCCCAAAGAACACCCTTTTTCCAATGAAAGAAGGATATCAAGGGCCTCCATAAAGTTGTTAGTCTCATATCCCTAAAAGCAAGAGAAGAAAAAAAGAGCCTCCCTAGAAATGTCTCTACCCACTCCTCCAACCCCAACAAATCCTGGATTACCTCTAGATGATCCATCAGTGTTAATCTTCAGGATACCATCTAGAGGCGGTCTTTGTCTGCCATCATGTTGGACTTTCTTGGGTAGAGGCCTCCTCCCTCTTGAGATAACTTTAATTCAACCATTACTATTTGACGCCAACCTTAGCATCAACTCTCCCTCCCTAGGATCCAGAGGAGCATCCACCTCACACTTAGCTCAAATGGTTTCTTGAACCATCCCCAAAATCCTCTACCAAACTTGTTGAGCTATCAACCTCCTACCTTGGAAAATCTTATGGTTCCTCTCCAACCAAATCTGCCAGAGGATACAAGAGGCCCCTATTTTCCAAGCCACTTGGAGGAAGAAAAAATTTGTAGGAGGTCGCCCCAAATTCCTCCAAAATTCAACTAGGGATGAAGCATGTATACATGTTTTCCTCTAGACCTCCCACCAAAGGTGCTAGGTAGTCTTAGAATAATTGCACTAGAACCACAAATGAGGAGAAGATTCCTCATTATTAGATAACAAGAAGAAGGGACCTAAAAACCCATCTTTTGAAGGTTTTCCCATGTGAGACACCTATCACAAGAAGCTAACCAAAGGAAGAAGTTGCATTTGGGACAAGAAAAATTGTTCCAAACATATTTCCACCAAGGGACTTCCTCCCTTCTGTATTTATGCCTATCCAACTCTTGATACCCCTTAGCCACTGAAAATATCCCCTGAGGATTAGAACTCCAAGCCAAAAAATCATCCATCCTCAAAGAGCTACACACACAACCAACCAAAATTTGAGATAAATCTACCTGTTCCTCCTCAGAGTTGCCAGGAGGCAAAGCTTGAGGGTGTTTCCACTTAAAAACCTCCACCTCCACCTGCCCCAAACTCTTTACCTCTTTGAAATTCTCCATATGGTACCATCCAACATCTGGGAAGATTCAACTAAGGTTCTGAAGGTGAGGATAATTGGTTAAGACTAGGGGGTGACCATTTCAAGAGTCTAACCAAAAGAGAGCCTCAAAACCTTTGTTATAGGTCTAAAATAAACCCCGCTTAACCAAGTTGGCTCCCCTTTTAAGAGTATCCCAAATCATAGATCCTTTACCTAATAGAACAATCCTAGGCACACCATTCTTGGTAATACCTCTCAAGTACTTAGAAGAAATTATTTTAGCCCAAGTTTGATCCTGATTAGAGCATCACCTCCAATAAATCTTGATAGAAAAAGATTGACTTGTAAGCCTAGCTTGTCAAAGACCTAGGTCCCCCATCTGGTTGGGCCTACATATATTCTCCCACTTAACCAAAATCCACTTGGAGGAGGCTAAGTTTCCTAGCCATAATTTTTTTTTCTAGAAAGAGCATCCAATTCTCTAATGAAACTAGCAGGAGTTGATTGCACCATGCACCTATAAATAGGTAGTGCCTGAACCACTCCTTTTAATAACAAAAATATCCCTGCAAAAGATAACCATCTAAAATTCCAATGGCTCACACAATCATGGAACTTGTCCACCACACCTTGCTAAGTGCCTCTTGGCACTGAGCCCATTGATAAAGAAATACCCAAATAAACAAAAGGAAAAGACCCAATCTAGAACCTAAGGATCTAGGGAATTCTAGACTAGATCTGGGAAGGAGTATTAAAAAGAAGATGGAGGACTTTTCTTCATTTATTTTCTACCCTAGAGTAGCAAGATAGATATCTAGAGCACGCTTGAAGTTACTTGTCTCTCTAATTTGAGAAACACCCAGTAGACCAATATCATCCACAAACTATAAATGAGTCTGAGGATGTAAGCCATCTCCCCAACTCTAGCCCAGGTAATAATCCCATGCCTTGAGTGAGCTTTCAGTAACCTTCCCAATTCCTCAGCCATAATAAAAAAAAGATAAGGTGATAGGGGATCCCCATGCCCGAGCCCCCTAGAAGCAAAGAAAAAAACATAAGGCTCGCCATTGATCAACACAAAATAAGATGGGGACTTAACACAACTCATCATGTAGTTAACCCAATCTTCACCAAACCTAAAGGCCAGTAGCACCTTATGAAGAAAATACCATTTCACCCTATCATAGGCTTTCACCATGTCTAACTTGATGAACATAGCCTTCTCCTTAGATAGCTCCATGGAATGAATAGCCTCAACAACAGTAACTACCCCATCCAAGATTTGCCTACCAACAACAAAACCCCCTACTCTTCTAAAATTATTTTATTGAGCCATTACTTAAGCCTCTCAACAATTAATTTAGAGATGATTTTGTAAACCAAATTACACAGGGAAATAGGCCTGAACTGATCAAGATAATCAACCCCTTCCCTCTTAGGGATAAGAACCAGAGAGGTAGTATTTATTGCCCCCAACATCTGCTTTTTTCTCTGAGATTCCCTGCCAACTTTCAACAAGTAAAATTTGATAATTTCCCAAAATTCTTGAGAGAATTCTATTGGGAAACCATTAGGTCCAAGGGCTTTCCCTTTTCATCTTGAACACTATCTCCTCAATTTCCTCCAGAAGGATGGGACTAGTAAGGATCTCATTCACCTTGAGAGACACCATCAAGGGAATGCACTCTAAGATTAAGTTCACCTCAACAACTAAAGGAGAGTCCTCCGAGAAAAGAGTAGAAAAAATAATGAGAAACTTCCTGCGAGATGTCCCTAAGAGAATTTAGTTTCTCACCTTGAGTAGACATCAGATAAGAAATTAAATTGCCATGCCTTATAGCTTTAACCAAGTTAATGAAGAAGGCAATATTCCTATCCCCCTCCTGAAGCCAATCAATCCTGGGCTTTTATTTCCAAAAGATCTCTTCCCACATCTCCCATTCCACCAGTTCCTTCATGGCTTCTTCCTCTTCTCTAAGGGAGTCCTCAGTAAACCTATAATCCTTATTGATTCTAGTGATGGATTCTAACCAAAGTTGAACAATAAACTTAGCCAAAAAAATGTTCCCAAACCTTTGCCTGATTCACTTATTAAGTTGGAACTTCACAAATTGGAACCTCTTGACAAAAGAATACATAGTTTAACCATGCTCAAGCAAGCCCTTAGCCCACCAAACCCTCATCAAATCATGAAGAGATGGCTCCCATAGCCACATAAGTTGGAACTTGAATGTCGGGTTCCTAGACACATCCCTCCCACTTACAAATAGTTAGATGGGCTAGTGATTTGAAGCCCTCCACTCCATAATATTTGAATTGGAAGTCCAATTGCTTCCAATCCAAACACTAGCGACTAAGAGCCTATCCAATCTCTTTGAAATAAAACCTTTCCCACATCTCCTATTACACGAAGTGAATGTACCATTCCCTAGTTTTATATCTATGAAATTTAGAGAAGCATTATTATCTCTCAAAAGGAAAGAAGAGGGATCAATCCTACCTAATCCCCCTTTCTTTTCCTCCAAACTCTAGTGATCATATTAAAGTCCCTACCCATAATCCATGGGATAAACGGGGCTAAGGATCTCACATACCGAATATGAGCCGAAAGACATATCTTACTAGGAAAATTAGTAGGTACATAAAAAATTGTGCACAAGAATATTTCACTAGATTCAAAGCTTGAAACAACCATATACAAAGAGTTCTTGCTAGAGATCCACCAAAGAGGAGAAATCTTACACGAGTCCCACAGACAAGCAATACCACCAAAAATGCCTTGAGCCCCAACACATTGACAATGACCTCTCCACCACAACTTAGAAACCACACTAAACATGCCTTCAACTGACAACTTACACTCCTGAATAAAAACAACATCAAGAGCATGAACCTTAATCAAATCCCAAACAACCTTTTGTCTAGGGATGTTGTTCAAACCCCCCAGATTCTAGAAGAGAACAATCATATGTGAGAATTAGAAAAGTGGGAGTCAATAGTCTTTATTGAGCTTGAATCTACCAAATTCTCCCCCATTATTTTAATTTTATCTTGGTTCTTCTTCCTCCCCACCTTGGAGGGTTTATTTAAGCCCACATTTTTAAAGTTCTTTTGTTGCAATCCCAAGGTTGGAACAACCTTGCTACCTTTACCAAAATCTTGGGCCTCAACCTTCGACATTCTCTCCAGCAAGGCCAAAGTTGGTCCTCCACCCAAATCATTATTCTCAGGAGGGGTCAAAACATTTGGGATCTCCTGAATTTGATTTGTATTCATCTATAGCCCAAACCAATCATCTATTGCCCCATTGAGAGCAACATCTCTTTCGTGAGCCAATTGTTCCATCCCCAAAAATATCGTATCAAAGAGTTGCCTAGTTGGATTTTCCACAAGTTGATAAAAGTCTTCCAAAGCCTTGAAATGGTTAAAATTCTCTTCATACTGCCCATCCTTGAAGGATCTCTTCAAGGCTCTCCCCTTGTTATGAGGCTTGATAGGTGTAAAACCCTCCTTATTAGTTTCCTTATTTTATCATAGGGGCTTTACCTTTATCCTTTGAAGGAGGAGGAGGAACTTTGACAGAAGCATTGCTGACATGCACTCTAGAAGAGTTAATTTTGGGACATTTCCTTTGCAAATGGCCATACTCGTGACAAACCTGACAATGAAAAGGGAGAGCCTCATAATCCAGTTGTTGAATCCATGAAGTGGAGCCTACTTGAATTTCCATTGAATCTGGAAATGGTTTATTTAAATAAATTTCAATACAAATTTGGGCTCAAGAGAGTACCTTCTTATCTAGAGTTTGTTGAGCCAGACCAATGGGTTTACCAAGCAAAAGTGTGATTATGTGTAGAATATCATTCCTCCAAAACTCCAACGACAACCATGGAAGTCTCACCCATAATGAGACCCTTGACGACAACTCATCTACCAGATTAAAACCAATATTCCAAGGTTTTATAAACAACCCAACTTGATTATAGAAGTAAGGCCCTCCTTCAAACACCTTAATCCAATCAACTAGGAAAGAGAACACCACTATGAAATAGTTATTGGTTGCCTACATAACCTCCATATCCCCTTCTGGGGTTCGAGTCCAAAGGGCCCATAACTCTAAGAAAGGGAGGGACACTTGAAGCCCCGTAAACTTGCAAATTAAGGTGTGATTCTATAAATAATTAACCTCCTTAGCAATCGAATCTAGTTGGATGACCAAAATAGGCCTAGACGAACTCCTCTCCAAACACCCATTTACTTTTAGTGTGCGAAGAGGCCTACTTTGAGATGGTCCTCCACTGTTTAAATATTTATTTAAGAAATTTATGGTATTAGAATGCTTAGACTGAGAGGGGACAACCCTTGTCAACATCTCAGAAAAAAGATAAGTTAATTGACCCACTTGAACCAACACCCGCCACCATAAAAACACAGACCAAAAAGAAGTAAAAGAGAAAGGACCAACTACAACTCTTCTTCGAAACAAAAACCACCCCCCTCGATCACATGAAAAAGAACCCCCACAAAATACACACACCTCACACACTCCACCAGCCGCCAACAAAGCCTTTCCCAACCACATCGAGCACATGCAAGGAGAAAAGGGAATTCATGTAGGTCGTGGCCTACATTTGGCCATGACCTCACACAAACGTAGTGTTTGAGCCATCCTTAATTTTTCCTTCTAACCCTATAATTTCATTTATATGATTCTTTACATTATTTTTTATTCATAATAGATGTATCCTCCTCATGGCCCTATTTACCATACTCTTGAAACTCTAGAATGCAATTTACAGTGTGTGTCCTCAACATCCTTTGACCCATAGTCACAAATAGATCCATAGTTATGACAAAGGTGAAGAGAGTGTCGATGCTTCAAAGTATTTCCCTCAACACCTTGTGAAAATGGCTTGCTATGTTATATTAAGGTTCGTGTCAGGGAAATAATTGATTGTAAAGTATCCAAATTAAGAGTCTCCTTGATAGCAATAAGGATCATCATAGGCTGAATGTGTGGCCTACCTAAGGGTATTGGTACATCATCCTAGGTGTGGCACACTCCCTTCCTATCCTATGCAAAACCTTTTCCTCTAAATTGGAATTTGCATGCAAAATAATTTGAAATTCATTGGGGACAAACTCACAATAGAGTTTCTTATATAAATACTATGGGACCTCATTTTTGTTGCATGGGGAGTGGTAAAAAACCATTCACCACCTATCCCCACAAATTTTTTATTCCTTGGTGTTGACACCAATGAATAGGGAATCTCTTGCAACTTTTGTGCAAGGGTGCATTGGTTCGTAGATCAATAAATAATGCACATAAATTAGATTTCAATTTTTTTCTTTTACTTGTTTATACAATAATTTTGCATAGTAAAATATTATGTGTTCTCCCTATGACCAGGTCATATGTTTATATTTGACCACTAATAGAATTTATATGAGAAATGATAAATTCTAATGATGATGTGAGGGCTCTCTAATGTGAATTATTTGCATTATTATTTTTCAATATATCAAATCAATGTTTAGAGTTTATTTTTGGTGGTTTTTATTTGACCTAATAAATTTTCTTGTGTGTCACAAAGAGGTCTAGGGATAGATAGAGGAATTTCAAGAGGGTTAGGCTTTGCTTGCTTTTCAATAGGAATTCCCTCTACATGAATTCGTGAATTAGTGTTTCATGGCATTGAGGGATTTTAAATTCATGAAATTAAAAAAAATGAATCAAAGAAAATGTAAAAAAATTTCATTCTCATTTGAATTGCTAAAAACCTAAAAACCTTACCTCCTTAGCCTTGTGCATGTTGTGCAACATTGTGTTGGCTTGCATCCACTAAAATGTATCACAAATGTGCTTGCACTTTTCCTCACATCAGAGATCAATTGGTAGAAATGGGGTTAGGCTAAAATGAGCTCAACCTCTTTTTTTTTAAAAATAATAGAGAAATAAGGTGAGTGCATTATAACGTACTCTCATTTTTCTTTTCATAGACCAAATAGTGGTTGTGACCACTTTTTGGTCCCACATCTCTGTGCACATAACCAAAATTTTATTTACACCATTAATAATAAATTATGTTTATTAAATTATTAATTATCTTCTATATTTGTTTTAAAGAGGTGTGAAAACTACCTAATTCGAATTTCCCATCCTCTCTCCATATAATTAAGGGGATTTCCCTGAAAATAATTTTTTTTTTTTGAGTAGAGTTTTGAACTATATATGAGGGTTTAAGAAGGTTTGTTAGAATATACTGAAAAATAAATAATCATCAGGTTCATAGTCTATCTATTGCAAAAATTATTGTGTTTTCTTATAGTGATGCTCTATTGTGGGGTTTTTTCCTAAGAATTTTTGCCAATTTTTTTTTTTTGTGTTTTTGTGTTCTTTGTGTAAAGTTCTTAAATTATAGTTGATTTATTCATTCATATATTTTAATTTAACAGTTCTAGTCTTGTTGTGCTAAAAAAAAAATGTGAGCACGTTGTCCTTTGAAAGAACTATCATACAATCATTGTTTCTCATGAAACCTACCAGCTTTCAACTTTTGAGCACACACGAAAAATAACTATCAAATCCATTGGGTGAATCTCAATAATTAGTTCACTTTTGCATGTCTCGTCATCTTACCTAACAATTTTAATTTTTTTGAATATCTTTTTGCATTTCCCAAAATTTTTATTAAGTGCTTACACCATTCTTCCAAGCAATTATAACACCCTCTTGAGCATAAATGCAATATTTTTTATGTGTCAATCTTGAACAAAAAATTGTGGGCATTACTCTATATTCCTTGATTTCATGCATGAGCATTCTTAGGTGTTGATTCTCTTTCTTACAAGCTTACTACAACCTTAGCACATTACTTTGAGAAGTATCTTCATGCATGAGTAAGTATTATTGTGCTTGCTACACCATTGTTGGTACCTTGAAGGCTTTATTTCAGCCTATTCTTAAAAGAATATGCACACTAGGGTATGTTTCTTTATAGGTTAGGGATTGGCACATAGATTTAATTTACCTTGTTGTTCTTAAGTTATAGACGCACATAATCTTGATTGCACACACAGTCTTCAATTGTCCCTCATTTTATTGATTTTCCATGGAAGTTTAAAAGCTAAAAAAGGGGCTTGACCATTCATGTAAATCTCTTAAGTAGTTCAACATTTTTCTTTATCTTATAATAGGTGCATGATAGTTTTAAATGCACCTAAATTTGTGTTTCTCTTTGTTTTACTTCTTTATTCTGTTATTTCATTTGATTTTCATAGTATTAGATTAGTTTATTATTGTTACATGTTCTTCCTAGCACTTTTCAGGTATTTTTGTTTACTATTCTTGTCCACTTATGTGTAGGTATTGTTAGGAATTAAGGTGTCTCAAAATTATTATTTCTTAGCATTGGTTTAATTAATATTGTTATTTATGTATGCCTATGTTGTATTTTCTTGCTCATCTTATTTTGTCATCTACTATGACTTGGCATAGTGAGTTGTCATCATGCTAGTAGACTTGACATGGGAGATGACAAGGATGTTTGTGTCCCCACATGGGAAAGTAGGTATCCTATTTTGTGGTAGAGAATATTTTACATGCATCAAAATCTTGTAATTATTGTACGACATATTCCTATGACAAGTTATGACACATAAGAACTAGATTCTATGATAGGTTGGACAAGTGTTGGAAGACATCTTTGTATGGGAAATCTAGGTGCCCAAGTTGGGTTATGATAGGCTATAAGGGAATCAAGTATATTTAGTCAGTTATGATGAATTCTATTACAATTGTAAGTGCTATCAATTATGATAGATTCTATGATAATTGTAAGGTGTATAAGAGCATCCAGCATACCTATTTTGAGTAAAAATGGGGTGCCCAAGTTTGGAGGTTTGAATGAGGAGTCAAAGAATCTTGTAAAAGTTTTATTTGTATGCTGGGAGGTGGTGGAAAAATGTGCCTTGAGTGGATTTGGATGCCCATCTCTTGTAGTTTCCTTTAAAAGTTACCTTCATATTTGTATTCTCTATATATTGGATGTCTTGGAGTGGGTTTTGTATGTTGTATTTGTAGGTATCATTATGTTATCATAATAGATCCAAAATTAATACTGTATACTCCTAGAAGAAGACTTTCTAAATGCAATATTATAAATATTATTCCATTCATATACATTGAGCTAATTTTTAGAGTGTGGGTTTTCTCTCGAAAGGGTTTTCCCCACATATATCTTGTGTTGTGAAACTTTTGATATTTGTATGCATTAGTTTGTCTTCTCTGTAATGTGTATCTCATATTGTAACTGGTTAAAATAAAAAATGTTCAACTCTCCTCATTAGATTGGTGTAGGAAGTGTGTTTTACGTACCTTTCTTCCTTTTACATAGTATGAACCCTATATAAAAACTTCCATTCTTTGTTATCTCTAGACAACAATATGTGGTTGGACATCAATGCTTAGTTTGGACAACAATGTAGAAACATGGTAATAGTGTGAGTGCATAAACATTTGAGCTAGTGAGCTTTTGGGTTAAATTTCTAAGTTCCTTGTGGCTTGTTTTGACTTGCTTTATGTTCTAGTATTCATTTCCATTTTTTTCTTCTACTTTCTCTTACTTGAATTTTCAATTCCCAAATAATTATAACTTATATAAACATAAGTCAATATGATAGGGCACATTTTGGATAAGGCTAAACATTTTTAATATTTTTATCATAAAATAGTAACAAAAACATTTTTCACATTTGGTCTTATTCAAAGTGAATAAGGAGAAAGTTATAAATCCTAATCATTGAATACAAATACTATTTTCTTATCTCCACTAATCAACAAAAGACCTATAAAATGTCAATTAAGTGTGTAGGATTTGCACAACTAGCCAAATGTACAAGATCAAAATATAATATATCTGCAATCAAAGCAATACCCTATTTATGCATTAACTCAACATGGGAATCATGATTAAATGTTTCCTCTTCTCCATTAAGATGAGTATTATCATTTAGATTTTATCCATTCCATTCCCAACATGACTCTCACCCATTGTTGGGTTCAAATGTAGACTCCTTAAAGGAAGATGAGGATGACAGTGAAACATTGACATTAAAACAAAGCACAAACCTTAAAAGGATGAAATAAGGAGGGATCTAAAGTAAAGAAAATTAAAAAATAAATAGAAGACACTTAGATCTAGAATAAAATAAAATAAACCCTATTGACGAAAACCAAAAGGGGTTTAAGATTGGATGGGTTCATAAAAATAAAAGGAAATAACACATAACCTTTCTAAAATCCTAGCATAGGTAAAGCAAATAAGCAATGATTAGTAAACATCCTATGATTTTATAGTCGAGATAGTGACAAAACTAAACACATTTTTCAGAAAAAAAAAAGAGGGATCAATGGCTTAACCTAAAAATCAACATCAAAGTTTTTTGTTGAAGACTACATTTTGTAATCCAAAATTGTGCTTTGTGATTAGATTTAAAATTGTTATTTCTTGATACACTACAAGATAATCTATTGTCTTCTCCAAGTCAATTATGTGCTTGCAAAAATGATCTTTGTGCATATATATTTGAACTTAATCTACATATTCAAACTTGATCCATAGATTTAACGTAACTACATAAAAGCCATGCACATCTTTTGGTGTCAAAAATTTATTCATCTAAATATCTAGAACCTATCTTTGCAAAATAAATGAAGTTAATGAACACCTTTGAAGTCTTTCTAAACAAGGATCTTCTCTTTATGTCAAGCCCATATATTCAAATTAATGGTTTGGAAGATTGATTGAAGACACAAACAATTGTGCAATATGCCCTTGTTTGATGCTAATAACATAGATGTTAATGTAAGATGATGATGCAATGATGTACTATGTTGCTCTCTTGAATTAATGTGATGATTATCTCTTGATTATGAATGTCTATATGTGAATTAAAGTTTGTTATTGTATATAAAACCTTAGTGTGCAAGTTTAAACATTTCAAATTCAAATTGTTGAATAATAGCTAGTAAGAAGATAGTTGATTTGAGTCCAATTATAAATTTGAGTTTGGAATTTAGATTTTTTTGTTATACAAATTTAATCTAAAATAAGATATGAATAACTCTATAGATCAAATCTAAATTAACGTTAAAAAAAAATCAAATTAAATTTATAATAATTATTAACTTTCACAAGAAAACATACTACTTATACATTATTCATTAAATTTAAGACAAACTCAAAATAAATTAAAAATAGAAGAGAGAAGTACTCTCAAACCTATTGAAGATGCTTACTAATGATAGTGTCGACCAGTTCCCACATGCAGTCTGGGCTAATGGAATGGTCACTATGAAAATTAAGTAAATTAAGTAAAAATAAATTCTCTTTACATGGCACATGTTTAATTTTGGAATAAAATAAAAGATTACTCCACAAATGGTGAAAACCCCTTTATTTAGTTTCTGTATGAAAAAAGCAGTAGACGTTGTGGGTTTTGAAAGCTTTTTTGTATTGAACTGTCAAAAAAATTCGAACGTTACAGATGAAGTCCACATGATTGCATTTCAACATGAAGACCATGCCTGGAATTGGCTAATTTGAGGTTCTTTTCCAAGCCTTCTGTTGCTCTTTACAGGCCATCAAACTTCAAAAAGCCTTTGGGTGGGAATCTGGCAAGGTCAAAAGGGTACAAGACAGAGCAATGGTGGCCACTTTCCAGCAGGACAACACCCATAAAGAACTATAGCCCATGTTGAGAAAACATATTAAATTCGTTTTCAGAACACAGTATGAAGCTTCTGTGAGCGATGATACTCAAGTGAATTCCTGAAGCCATTCCAAAATAATTAGTTGCCACATACATAATTTGGGTGTTTTTGTTTATGTGAGCTAACTGCTAACCCATTATATGTGCATATATGGAAGGTGAACAAGATAAGAAGGTTGGACAGAAACAACCAGTGGAAGCAGTAGCAGCGATAGAACTCTTGCAGGATTTGATTGAATCACTGATACCCAGTAGCTCAGAAGGTGATCCCGATGGGCAACCTGACGAGGTATGAATGTTTTTTAATGTGATTACAAAGAAAGATTTGATGCAACTTGGATGAAACGCCGAATTGGTTTCAGAGAGGTTTTATTTACTTGTGTTTTAAGTAGTTAGTGGCTGCTAATGACCCGGATACAACTATTCTTGCTTGATGATGATTTAAAACAAAATTATCCACTTAATAAGTTCTATGGCAGCTATGCCGAGAGAGGAGTTTTCATAATGGTAAAAACATAATTAAAGTTTGGTGACTTGTGGCAATTTACAGCAAAAATTTTATAGGAATTGTAGAAATCAATTATATGATGTGTAGAAAAAATAATACATGGATTCAAAAGAAATAATCTACGCAGCAACGAAGAAACAAACTCAGAGGAAGGAGCAATGCCCAAATGAACGAACATATAACTTCAACGTTTACATTACTAACACGATATATGTGTACAATATCTGGGGCAAACGTTTAATTTTCGACAGAACAATGCCCAGGTACGGACATGTGTCCACCCCAATTTATATTCACATACTGAGAACTACAGCTTGTACAGTATTTAACAGAACAATCCCTATGCACAAACATGTGTGCATCCCAACTTATATTCACATACTGAGAACCACAGCTTGGATTCACACACAATGGTAGGAAATGGAGGTCAAGCGAGAGAGACTGCACAGACTAACATCCAATCTAGTTGATGTTAGTAGAGGTGAACATACCCATTGTGCAATGCTAACCTCCTTGGCAAACGTTTCATGGCATGTAAGATCTTTTGCACCCATGTGGAAAAGGGAACATGATATGTTATCTATGGCAGTTATTTAGAAACTTATGTAGATTGTTTTATGAAATGTGATTTATCATTTAATTAGTTTAACTTGTTGGTTTGACTAGGTATGAGTGTTTTGGGATGTAATTAAACGGAGTTAATGCCATCGACAGAATTAGTTTTAGCACACATTTTCTTTGTATCTGTCTTATGTATTTAATAAGTGTTGATGACCCGGGGTTGCCTTCCCTGATTAATGGTTTTTTTAGAGTAAGCTATCTGTTGGCTTTTGAGCTCCTTACGATCCAAAATTTTGTTTGTTAGTAGCTTAGTTCTATATGTTCTTATACGTGTTTTTTGAAAAGGATTTGAAATAATATATATTCAAAACAAAGATAGTTACAAGGAACGCCCAGCAAAAGCGGGCATTAACTCAAAGCACAGAACAGAAAAAGTGTGATGAGCCCTGCTGGCTCTCAACTTAAAACCCCAATTTTTTCTTAAGTCTTTAGGTGTTATTTAGTTTTTTAGAGAATTTTTGATAGACAGAAGAGAAGGGGCGCACATCATAAATGCTCATAAAATGTAAATTTACACTATTTGCTTCAGAATGAAAGTGTAGATGGCATTATTTTACTGTGACAAATAAATTGCAAGTAATACACATACCAGAATATCTCCAGATTATTTAATTAAAGAAATTGCTCATTTGACAGCCGGAAATGGTGAGAATAAGCAAATAGGCACGCCACATCTCCAGATCTGACTTCTCCCACTCCAGAATGAGGTACAATGCTCTGGTAGGGGTAGATGCCAATGTTGAAGCACAAAAATGAGCAAAGAAGAAGGCGTTTCACTAATTCCCTTCACACGCCTTTTCCAGAGAAGCACAAAAACCAAGGCAAAAGTATGGCCCAAGTCAACTACTGAAGAAACAAAGATGAAGCTGAAGAGTTGCTGGAGAGGACACCTCAAGATGAGGAAACCCTCTTCTGAACTGAAAACCCAAATAATAATACTCTGTCTGAATCTGTAGAACCTCTGGGTGAAGCTCTCAACATGCATTGATTCGATTGATCTTTTACAATCTCAAGAGTGCTCACACTGAAGAGGTATCGTTCTTCAATGGCAGTTTGTTCAAACCCTGATCATAGGAGAATGCACAGGAAATGGCACAAGGAAAAGTCGAAATTATCAAAAGTGAGTTTCTCATTGCCTAAAATTGCTTTATACTCAAATGGCACGCATTTCCAAGAAGATGCGCCCTTTTAGCAATCATTTAAATCTTTTAATATTATATTAAATCTTTTTCAATAGTCTGACTTAATAATTGAGCGCCCTTTAATATTTTAAGAGATTAAAATATTAAATCACCTTTTTAGAATAATTTAAGTGATATAAAATGTATTAAAGTCGATGTGACTTTAATAAAAGGCATTAAGTTAAATAATTAACTTAATCACTTAAAAATTCATAACTTGCTCAAAACTCTGAATATTCCTGTGCTGTCAGAAGCTGTGGACTCCTGAAATGCCAACGCCTGCTGTGATTCAATCACTGGCCTCTGAAAACAAGAACAATCAACCTCTCCAGAAAGTACCACTGACCCTCTAACCAATCTGGCTAGCCCACAAGGGTCCAAGAAATAGGCTAACCATCGCAAAACAAGATCACGCTGAAAAAGGGGACATTACAGTCCGCCCTCCCTGAAATTGCTTGTCCGCAAGCAATCTCAACAACAAAGAATCAACCACTCCACCAGGATCCCAAGGATAGTGTCGTAAAATGTCCCTCCTGTCATCAACTGTCTCCTGTAACTCCCAAATCTGATCAACTGGATCATCATGCTGTACCCTGTCAATCTCAATACCATCTGTCACAGGAGAGAACTCATAAGAAAGCAAGTCAAACTGCTGACAACACTTGCTCCCTAAAACCCCACGAGATATGCTATCATCCAACATATCTAACACATGCATACCAAAATTGTGCATCTGAAACAGGTCATGTACATGATGACTGAAAGTGAAACTGTGTAGACTCCTAACCATGTACACACTGGAAATCTCCTCTACGAGCTCTGTCTGTAATCTCGATGCACTGACGGAATCTCCAATACTATGATCAATGCTCTTGCCTAAATCAGGGTCAAGAGTAGAATCAGCATCCACCTCAAAGAGCGGATTATCACAAGAAGATATAGCATCCGCCTCATAAAGAGGATTTTGTACTAATTGAGCCTCATAATTGTACTGATTCCAATCAAACCCCTCTGATCCCATGGGACTAGAATCAAAATGATAATCCTCCTGAAACATCTCATGCTCCTCTAGAATCTTTGGTTCTATCTTCTCACTTTTTTCGTTGACGAGAATGATAGATCGCATACTCCCATCCTTAAAACCAGCTTGCTGGTCCGTTAAATCAGCAAGGTCATCACCCTCATAAAACCACTCCATTTGTCTATTTGAACCCTTAGGCTTGAGAGGACAATTGTGGTTTTGGTCATAAGGAGCTTTGCAATAGAAACATAGCTTCCTCCTACGCAAATCATTTATTGTCTCTCGGTCCAAAGGAGCTGCAAACTTCCTCTTTTCATCAATCTTTTCTGATTCCTTAGGTTCTGATTTGCTATCACTATAGGATGAAGATGCTTCTGCATTTGAAGTGAACTTACCACGTGAAGCTGTAAGTTCCATGCTACGAGCCTTTCTCATAGCTTCGTGCAAGGTAGGTGGATCGAATGCCTTGATCCAACCTTTCATTGGCTCATGGAGACCTTCTACAAATAGAATGACAAGTCTCCTCTCTGAGATTCCGGTAACCATAACCGAGAGCTTCTGGAACTCACCAATATAAGACTCCAAGCTACCCAACTGCTTCAATTGAGCAAGGTCTCTGAAGAATAGCTCGGATCACGTCTATCAAACCTCTCTACCAGTCTATCAGTAAACTCCTGGTACGAGGTAATCCTATCATGGTGTAGTGTAGCCATGCCATGAATCCACCAGTCATGTGCTACGCCATCAAGGTGGAGAGCGGCAAATCGTATAGCATCTTCCTCTGGCATAGGACGTAGTGTCAGGAATGTATCCAACTTACTCACCCAGGCACGTGCTGTAACTCTACCACTGCCATCATAGTGAACTAAGGTTAGTTTGTTGGTAGCCTGTTTGAGATCATTCTGCTTGTGTCTAGGCCTCCTGTCATTCCTGCTTCTGGTGTGTTCTCTCTTCTGGCTTATGAATCTGTCGAAGTTAAGGTGCTCCTTAACTCTTGGTGGCAATGCATCCCACTCATCATGCATAACCATAATGTTATCTGCAAAATTTATCTCACCACCCTGTTCAACTTCGTCCACTTCCTCAGCATCATCTCTGGTAAAAGTAGGACATGTAGCTCTCTCAAAGGTGCGTGCTGGAGCTATGATTCTCTGAGGCTCTCTGTGAATACTGCCTTCACGATCTAGATCCAGATTCTGAGTTCTATTAATGGTCAAATTTTGGACATTCGTGCTGAGTTGTTGAAGAATAGTCGCCACCTGTTCTTGGCCTGCAACCATACCTCTGAGCACGTCTTTAGCTTCTCTATCCTCATCATCCCAAGGATTCCTGTGAGAACTTTCTCCTGCCCTGTTCGCCATATTATCCAAGTCTTTCCTCCTCCTGTTCTTCAAACGGAAATGGTGGGAAAGGATTTTGATCACCTCTCTGATTTCTAGGACCCCCTCTGGAATAGAACTTGCCAAAACCCTCTTTGTGAGACTTCATAAATTTCTCTAACCCCACAAGCTGGTAGAATCAGAGCTCTGATACCACTGTGATGAGCCCTGCTGGCTCTCAACTTAAAACCCCAATTTTTTCTTTAGTCTTTAGGTGTTATTTAGTTTTTTAGAGAATTTTTGATAGACAAAAGAGAAGGGGCGCACATCATAAATGCTCATAAAATGTAAATTTACACTATTTGCTTCAGAATGAAAGTGCAGATGGCATTATTTTACTGTGACAAATAGATTGCAAGTAATACACATACCAGAATATCTCCAGATTATTTAATTAAAGAAATTGCTCATTTGACAGCCGGAAATGGTGAGAATAAGCAAATAGGCACGCCACATCTCTAGATCTGACTTCTCCCACTCCAGAATGAGGTACAATGCTCTGGTAGGGGTAGATGCCAATGTTGAAGCACAAAAATGAGCAAAGAAGAAGGCGTTTCACTAATTCCCTTCACACGCCTTTTCCAGAGAAGCACAAAAACCAAGGCAAAAGTATGGCCCAAGTCAACTACTGAAGAAACAAAGATGAAGCTGAAGAGTTGCTGGAGAGGACGCCTCAAGATGAAGAAACCCTCTTCTGAACTGAAAACCCAAATAATAATACTCTGTCTGAATCTGTAGAACCTCTGGGTGAAGCTCTCAACATGCACTGATTCGATTGATCTTTCACAATCTCAAGAGTGCTCACACTGAAGAGGTATCATTCTTCAATGGCAGTTTGTTCAAACCCTGATCACAGGAGAATGCATAGGAAATGGCACAAGGCAAGGTCAAAATTATCAAAAGTGAGTTTCTCATTGCCTAAAATTGCTTTATACTCAAATGGCACGCATTTCCAAGAAGATGCGCCCTTTTAGCAATCATTTAAATCTTTTAATATTATATTAAATCTTTTTCAATAGTCTGACTTAATAATTGAGCGCCCTTTAATATTTTAAGAGATTAAAATATTAAATCACCTTTTTAGAATAATTTAAGTGATATAAAATGTATTAAAGTCGATGTGACTTTAATAAAAGGCATTAAGTTAAATAATTAACTTAATCACTTAAAAATTCATAACTCGCTCAAAACTCTGAATATTCCTGTGCTGTCAGAAGCTGTGGACTCCTGAAATGCCAACGCTTGCTGTGATCCAATCACTGGCCTCTGAAAACAAGAACAATCAACCTCTCCAGAAAGTACCACTGACCCTCTAACCAATCTGGCTAGCCCACAAGGGTCCAAGAAATAGGCTAACCATCGCAAAACAAGATCACGCTGAAAAAGGGGACATTACAAAAAGGAGGTTGCTCAAAGCAGCAGGACTCCCAAAACTGTCACTTTCTTTTCCTTTCGATACTGGCTAAGGCCTGAATTTGCTCATCAACCTGCCTAATTCTCTCTTCATTGTCAACCATTCCACTGTGCCATTGAACTCCTAAATCCATCTCGGAACCTGTCTTTGCTAGGAAGTCAGCCACCTTATTCATGTCTCTGCTCACATAAGTTGGAATCACATCATATAAGTCTTTCCACAATTGCTTAATTTGGGAGACTAGAATGTTCAGTCTCCAAGAGTCCAAAGAGAAATTCCTCATACAATCCAAAGCTCCAACTAAGACTTGAGAGTAAAATTCTATGATAACCTTCTTATGTCCTTGATTAACAGCCCAAATGGAAGCAGATTTTATGGCTAAGGCCTCAGCTTTATTGTTTGTAGCCTTGGCAAGACCCTGCAAATGCCAAAAGAGTACGGTCCCAGCATGGTTCCTGCAAATAACACCAGTTCCAGCTCTACCTGGATTGCCTTTGGCAGCTCCGTCAGTATTGATTTTTATCCAACCTTGTGGGGGCAATTTCCATCTTATTATGCCCTGTCTCCTTTGCACAACAATTTCCTTCTCTGTCACCCATGTGTCGCCTTGGGTTTCAAGTTTAGCATGAGCAGTCACTGTCTCCGTGACTTTGCTCCAGATGACCTGCCAAACTCCATCTACAGAAGAAAAAGTTTCTTTAAAGATTCTGCCATTCCTTTCTAACCATACTTGCCACTAGATGAAGTTTAATCCAAGCTGCCAGCCAATTTGAAGAGCTTCAGATTTGTCTTCTCCTCTTCCATCTTTCCCAAATGTTATTTCTATTCAAATTGCCCTTATCTCTGATTTTGTAAGCAGTGAACCATCACTCCTAGATCTTACAAGTAAAAGAGCATTCAAACATTAGATGGTCAGATGATTCCTCCTTCTTGTAGCATAGAGCACATCGAGAAGGACCATTGACTCCTAAACACCTTAAGTTCTCAAAAGTGAGAATTCCACTATGCATGAACAGCCAAACAAAAAAGTTAACTTTCAGCCAGCCTTTGGGTTGCCAAATCCTATTCCAGTCCTCAACCTGACAAGAAAGCGGGGGAGGTTCAGGAAGAAGCATATCATAGCCTGCTTTAGCTGTATAGACACCAAGGCTTCCATGGCCCCATGCTATTTCATCCTCCACAGCATTACTTGTGAGGAATCGTTGAGTCAAAATTCTATTAATAATTGGAGATAGTTCCAGAGGGATTTGGATTGGCCACTCATTCAACTTCTTAAACTGCTTAAATCTATAGTTCTGGATCTGACAGGTTTTGAAGTAACATTCAATCTTGATCTAGCCCCTGCTTTCCATGGCTATTTTCAAAGGTTGCAAGTTTGGAAATTCTGCAATAATAGGAGGATTCTGATCCCAAGAATTAGATTGGAAACAAGCCTTATCTCCCTTTCCAACTTTCCAGAGTAGGCCATCTTTCACCACCTGCGATCCAAGCCTCAGGGCCTGCCACACAAGGGAACCACTACTAGACAAAGGAAGATGGCTCACTTCATTCAAGTTTGCCAGTCCCAAATATTTACTTGTCAAAACTCTACTGAAAAGAGAGGTGGGATGGGATATCCACCTCCAGTATAGTTTTCCAGCCAAAGCTTTATTATTCGATTCAGATTTTCTAAGATTCAGGACTCCCTTTAGCTTGGACCGAATTACTTTCTCCCAACTTACAAGAGCCCACCTTCTGTAATGTCCCCTTTTTTTAGCCTAAGTCAGTGTTTGACAGATTAGCCTATCATCAGGTCCTCGTAGGCTAATAATGGTGATTAGAGGGCCTTATATGGGTGTTAACAAGTTCTCCAGATGGCAGTTTGTTGTGTTTTCTTCTCCAGTTCGTTGGCATTTGTTGAGGTGATCATCCCCATGGGTTTCTGGCTTTGTTTTTATACACTTACTATTTACAGTAAGTCAGTTGGGTGATAGAGGTCAACCTTACTATTTATAGTAAGGAACCCAGGTGAGCAGAGGTTTCAGAGGGCTTCCTCCTGGTGTTGACAAAATCAGTAAATGATGATTATTGAGGGAGTTGTGATATTATAATTATTATTAAAGTTATACTTTAATAATAACTTTAATAATAATTAATTATAAAGTGATTATTATAATGATTTATTTGATTTTATTAAAAAGGGGTTATCTAATGATATTAAGTCAAATAATATAAGTCATGGTTTAAAGCGACCAAGTGAAACTCATATAATAAAGCCACAACAAAAGAAAATGTGTTATTATATTTTAATGATTTAATTGCACTTGGGGAATTATGCCATTTGAGGAGGTATAAAAGCTTGTAAAAAGCATGAAAAAGCATTCATTCATTGAACACTTGAAAATTACTTTTGTTGCTTTGGCGTTTGGAGAAGAAAACCAGGGTTTTCCTTCAATTTGATCATGGAGAACGTCCATTCTCTCTGATTTGAGCAACCTACAAGTGTGAGATAACATCCAAGGGTTGTTGTTTCAGGTGGCTTTATCGTAGAAGTCACATTTTGCAAAATTGAAGAGATATTATTAGGGTTTGAAAAGATTAATGGTTTGGAAATCAGAAGTTGTTTGCTGGTAGAAGAGTTACTGCTGTTTATTCCTTGCTGGGCTGTACCTTTTCACCTAGCTGGCCCGTACAAGACAACATCAGCCAGGCCATACTGTTTCTTGAGCTTGGTGTTTGAGGTCTAGGCTGAAATGCCTAGTGTTTGGGGCTCCATTTGACACCTTTGAGGGCGGCTAAGTGTCAAATATAAGTTTGTTGCATTAATTTTGTGGAGAACTCATTATTACCTCCTAGGCGTCCACATCAATGGTTTGCCAAGTTGCTGATAATCATTTCCAGTTTGCTGTTATGTTAGTTTCAGACCCGCAAATTAAAGCTATGGCTCCCAAGTATGGAGTTAGATGATTTCTCAAGCATTGTTTGATAATCTGATTTCCCTTCTAGCATTTACTTTCAGTTTTTCTTCATCTTGCATTTGCATATGTTTCATTGCATTTCTTAGCATTCACTCTCAAAAACCGCTAAAACCACCAAAAAACCAAATAAACATAAAACCAAAAACAAAGACAGGCAAAAATCAGAAAATTAAATATCCTATCAGGGGTGGGATATTTCACCTTCTCTCTTCCTTAGCTCGACTCCATAGAAATTTCCTAGCCATCTTATCCAACTCTTTCCAAATGGTCTGAAGAGTGACAAGGATCGAAAATTTATAAATAGGCATAGTCTGAACAACATACTGTAGAAAAGTAAGTCTTCTTCCATAGCTTGATTGTGTGGGACCATTGGTTAATTGTATTATGGATACGATCCAAGAGGCTCCTCCAAACTGTCATCTTCAATTTTTTCAAATGTAGGGGGACTCCCAAATACACTATTGGAAAGAGGATTTTGTGAATCCCAAAATGCCTAAAATTCTATTTTGAAGCCTCTACTCAAGATTAAAGAACATCACTTTGGATTTCTAAGCATTGCTGACCTAGTTTGTTGTGTTGAGATAGGTATTAAGAGTATCTCTAATCATTCTTGCTTCCATGGCTGCCCCCACCAAGCCAGTGTCGCCCACAAATTCAAGGTGAGACAAAACTTCGTCACCAACCTTGATACTAGTTAGCACTCTTTGCTGTCTTCTTTGCAAGAAGAGTCTACCCAAGCCTTAAGCTAAAATGAGAAAAAGGTACGGGGAACACAATTCTCCTTGACAAAGACCACGTGCGGCACCAAAAGGTTGGGAAAGAAGATCATCGATTAAAATGGAGTATGTCAAAGAACAAACACAACTCATGATCCAGTCTATCCATTCTTGGGAGAATCCGATGTAGCCAACTTTTGCAACAAAGAACTCCACTCAACCCTATGATAAGCTTTTGACATATTGAATTTAATAAACATCCCTCTATTACCATAATTTTGCATTGAGGGAATTAACTCTTGAGCTAGAACAATGCCATCCAGTATCTGTCTCCCTTCAACAAAACCTCCTGGAATTATGAGAAGCTTAAAACACAGAAGAAACATTCACAATGGGAGCTATGTCTTTTAAATACAAGTATACAATATCATAGAGCTATGTCTGTTAACTCACTTATTTGCTCCGACTTTTCTTTCATTTTTTCATAAACACTGTTTTTAAAATTTTTTAAATTGTGTTGGAAAAAGGGGGCTAGCCGACTGTCCCCAAGACAGTCTAGGGACGTCATAGCTGTCCCCGAGAGTCCTGTTGATGTGATTTTCGTGACCTCACCAACGCAGAATAAAGTCGCCAATGGCTTCCCTATTCTCTCTTGATCAAAGTATTCCGCACGCTAAGATTGCCAGAAAGTTCGTGCGTTCAACTCCAAGGTTCTTTAAGTGCGAATAGGCTCAGTTTGGCTCGATGTGATTTGCTGGTATTTCAAGGGGACTTACGGAATTGTTCGACAGTGGAGAAAGGAATTCAAATGCTCGAAAGATGTATCTATGAAGTGCAGGTTTCCTATTCTAACCAAAAGTACTGAATTGAAATGATGCAGGTTTAAGAAGACTCTAATCTACTCTAAGGCGTGAGATATGGGCTCAACTTCAGCAAACTTCTAACCGAACTTCGCTTTGCCTCGCATCGGACAGCTTCCACGGAGTCGGTGCAATCTTCAAGGGAGATGACTAAAGATGTTCAAACCACCACTTGACATGAAGATCTTTGATGTGTTTTTCGTGACCGCACCAACGCAGAATAAAGTTGCCAACGGCTTCCCTATTCTCTCTTGATCAAAGTATTCCGCATGCTAAGATTGCAAGAAAGTTCATGCGTTCAACTCCAAGGTTCCTTTAATGCGAATAGGCTCAGTTTGGCTCGATGTGATTTGCTGGTATTTCAAGGGGACTTACAGAATTGTTCGGCAGTGGAGAAAGGGATTCAAATGCTCGAAAGATTTATCTATGAAGTGCGGGTTTCCTATTCTAACCAGAAAGTACTGAATTGAAAAGGGTGTAGGGCCTAAGAAATTTATATTCTATTCTAAATGCAAGGGTATGTGGAGCTTCGTTCAATAGACTTCAACCGGATTTCACCTAGCCTCCGTCGGACAGCCTCAGCAAAATCGGTGCAATCTTCAAGGGAAATAGCAAAAGATGTTCAAATTATGACTTAACATGCATACACCATCACAACGACGCATATAAGCATATAAATCACAACTGAAGTTAAACTCAAGGTAATGTCCAGTTGACCACACAAGACGAACTTATCATCAACAAGCCGCTAGTGGTATGGAATAAAGCGAAGCTATCTTAGTAAAACACCACACACCAAAGTAAGCTATTTGCATGAATTTAATCTACTTGGATACGAAAGGAAGAAGAAACCTTGCTAGCATTTCATGACAAGACAAATTCCATCATCAATGAAAAGATCTATTATCACAAAATGTGTTACACAACAGTCTCTTCAAAAGTTTTCAAAGGGAAAACTTTCTCTCTTCTCCAAATTATGCAAAATGCTCTACACTATCTAGCTCTACTCAACAATCTCTAGCTCTGATCTATCTCTAATCTCTGATTTCTAATCTGATTCTAATGCCTTACAAATGAGGGGGACTCCCCCTTTTATAGCTAGCCAAGTCCCAAAGGACGGCTAGGGTTACAATCAATAGAGGGGCCAGAATCGTGCCACCTCAGCCCTAACCCTAAAAACTGCCAGAATAGGGAGTGGTACATTAAATGAATCAAAGATTCCCACTCACTCCCAAAATAGCAAATGCAATAAATGCTCCATACTCAGTCTTCTAGAAGATCCTCGTCCAGTAGTGTGTTCCCATTAGCCTTCTCTCTGACTGCCAACTCAACAAATCTGCTAAGTACGGCCTCAACCTCCTCAACTGAAATAGATGGAACACAATCTAACTGAAACTCTAACACTGTAACTGAGTGCTCGTGCCTCGTACAAGATTTTCTCCAAGCAGCCAATGAGTCCTGCGTGTTCTGGATCAAAGTGGAGAATGTAGCAGTATTTTCAAAGTCATCTTGTACGAAGGTCTTAACATCTGCGAAGAAGGGAACCAGCAAACCCCTCAAATTATCAAAACTTATCTCTTCTGGACTCAGCCGCCTAGCGAAGATGGCCTCGAAGGTGTTCTCAACTCCATCTATAATATTGGCCATAGCCTTGTGAATCCTTGCCGGAACTACCAGGTTGCGATCGAAGAAGCCACGCCTCGTGATAGTCAAGAATACCACCGAAATCATATCGTCATTCGCCTAATGACACCTCCATCAATCAGCAACTGCAGTGGCACATGCCTCAACGCCTCAAGACGCTGGATCACCTTACTCTGATAGATGGAAGCATCGCCCCAAGCATGATCCACCGCATCCATCCGTGCCAAAATAGTAGAGGCCTGCTGAAAGGCAAAGGCAAGGTCCTCCATGAATTTCTCGCTCGCGAACCCTCGCGGATTCCATTTGTCTCCGCCTCCCGTACATTCTCCTCTAACTCTACTAAGTCACGATCGACTCTCTAGGAACATCCGCCGGAGGCTCAATCACTGGTACATCCTGCCCTCGAGAACGAGACAACTGCTGAACATATCCAACTAACGCCTTGTGTTCTCGTTTCAACTTCTTGTACTTTCCTTCTTTCTTGAATAATCTATCCTTAAGGGCAAGGAAGGAGTTATCACACTCCTCAACAATCTGTGCACCAGTAGGGCGTCCCAAGTCAAGAGGTAGACCACATAGTTTTCCTGAGCGTTTCTATCTCGTCACACTCCGACCGTGGGACAGCAACGGAAGAGTAATGTGAGCCATCCTCATCGGAGATCTTCGGAAAATTTTCTTGCCTTCTTCTTCGGGCGCGATGAGCACTGATCCGGCTCAAAACTTCTTCCATCTCAAATCGGATCAATTCTCGCCGGGCTTCTTCGATTCTCGCTTCTGGGCTTTCAATCGCACCAGATAGTATATCGAAAAGGCCGCTTCCCGTGGCCTCGACTTCTAACCTCGTCTAATTTCTTCTCCGCGGTGCTCATCGTCTCCAAGTGGCCGAAAGTGTCACCTCGACATCTATATCATCATCGCCGCCATCATTCATGGCTTCTAACTCTCGAAATTGAGGGCTATCGTAAGAATAGTCCCTCATCATCCTCACGGGATCAAGCTCGACAGTACATTGGCACTCGCCAATCGACTCTCCTCGCGGAGGCTGAATATCATCCTGTATCTCCGGTACCTGATTCAATGTAACCCTCTGATCAGCAAACAAAGAAACCTCCTGTATGCTTGGAGAACGTGTCTCCAAGGGTGCTGCTACTGTAACTCGTGGAGGTTCTGGCTGAACTAATTCTTTCTTTCTGGACTCTGGACCCCGTGTGATCTGTTTCTTCCTTCCTGTGGTGGGCGTCCTGTGATCTCCCATCACGTTGTAAGTCAAAGCAATTGACCTACCTTTCAATCTGCTCACTCGCCTATCGACCCAGGCCCTGGTGAATGTCATAACCGGGATAGAGAGAGTATCAAGGTCGGCAACCTCGGGCTCTGACCAATCAATAGGCGGAAGTGGAGTGTCCCGAACAGCTGCATAGTCTGGATGAACAACATCCATGTCCTCATTGACCTGGTCCGGAACCGGAACTACCTCACACTCCCTGATCAGAGTAATCGGCAATCTAGAGAACATCCTCTCTCTCACTTCAATCTCATCAATTGCATCAGCCCAATAATCCTCAATGGTGGCCTTATGTTTGAATTCCTCTGACAACACCCAGTTGATGTTATGGTGCGGGTCATAGTGTTGTCTACTTGTGTGATATGAGAAATGATAGAATTGAAGCTCATTCTCAGCTTCCCTAGCTGCCTGTATCGAAGGACAAACCTCATCCGAGTTGCCCATCACAATTGGAAACTCTATCCCTCCTTTCTTCTTTTTCTTCTGGATTTTGTCAAAGGCTAGCAACTGTCTAGCTATCTCTAGCATTATTATTTTATCTGTTGGGTACTTAGGCAGCCTATAAGGGTATGAAGAAAATCCTTGCAGCCTAATGTATGAGAATCTTGGAAATTGTATAAACCAGCACCCATACCTTTCAATTAGCTCCTGGGCATTTCTAGAGATTCTGCACTGTAACCTCTCCTGAAGCAGCCTCGTGATGTACATGGTGAATGAATCGCTGACACGCTTGTAATGGGTTGTGCTCGAAAGGTGCAACTGTGTACACGCCTCATGAATTTTGAATTGGTGAGAGCCACAACCGATGGGTTCCTTGTAAGAAATCCCTCTGTACCTCGTCATCCGTGCCAACATATAAATTAGATAGGAACTCATGTAAAACGTTTTAGTCCTCCGCAAGCTCAGGAGCTGCTCATGTATATTGTCGCTGATCATCTCAGCCCAATTGACATAATCCTTTCCTTCTAACACCAGGTTGATGTAATAAAACATCCACGGCTCAAAAATATAAGACTGAGGGCAACCACCAACCCTGCTCAGCAACATGATGAGATCACAATATTCCTGCTTCAAGTCCTCTGCTATGATCTGCTTCGGCAACTTCGTACGAGACGGCCTCGGAGTGCTCATCCAGTGAGTGTTAATAGTGTCCATGCATCGTTCAAAGGCAGAGGCATACATACGCTCCGCTCGCTCCCTGGACTTGTAGATCATGTTTCTATGCACCGGGATCCCAAAAGCTTCACCAATGGCTGCCGGAGTGAGATTGGCAAGTACTTGGCCATCTGGTGACGTGATCGACCGGTGTTCTTTCTCATAGCAGTTGGCGCACTCCATTATCAGCTCTGAACATTGAATAGCTGGCGGAAAACCAGCAGCTGCATATAGCCCACTTCGGACGATGTTGTGCGAAGTGACCGAAGCCCGATGACTTCCAATCCCGAACAGCCTGTTCTTGAAGGTCTCCAGGTTGACGGAGCCCAGGTTCGTGTCCGTCAACTTGCCCAACTTTGAAATAAATTTCGTCTCCGTCATGAATGTCTTGCTCAGCTTCTTGATCGTAGCCTATCGGGAGGCACCATTGTCCTTTCCGGTCGTCCTCACTTCAGCCATCTGCAACATAACAAACATTTCAACAGCAATCAGATTTAATAAAATAAGACATGACATAGGGGCTGCAGTTGAATTCCAGAGGCTGCAATAACTTTCACGTTTGCAAACCTCAGCTTCTTCTCTTGAATAAGTTCAAATTCCGACACTTAGAACAGATTTCTAAGTGAACTCCGATGATTTTACTTCAACCAGCAATCAGCAAATTGAACCTCAACCACTTCGTACTTCAAACAGCAATCTTACACTAGCAAGTTCGTGCTTTTCTCAACTAAACAAATCAGATTTCAGACCTCAGCTTAACAAGGCCGTACTTCTCAAGCAATGGCGCACCTCTTACTATAATTCAAGCAAATCAAATTTTAGGCTCAAAGCCGTACCTTTCAAGCAACTTCAAATTGCAGCAAACACTTTTCCACTTGACAATGGCGTACCTTCTCTTCAGCACTTAAGGCGTCTTCTTTAACTCTCAGCAAACTCAAGCTTCAGCAAAATACCTCTCAGCAACTCAAGGCGTACCACTCTCAGAGCAAATTCGCTTTCCAGCTGTGAAAGTGAGTGAAAAACTTCTCCATTTTATAGCTAGAATTCAAATTCTAGAAGACGTTATTTTTAGCCAGTGCCATTAAACTCCACTACTCCACTTCAAGAATTCGAATTTTCCCTCTCTGATTCTTCTGACACTTGTCTCCAGTCGTCGGGAATATTATTCTTCTAGAAACTTGACTTTGACTGGCGTTTTGAATTCCTCTTCGAAAAATTTAATTTAACTTCATCATATTTTACTCACCAGCTGGAGCTCCGTCACTTGAATTCAAATTCTTAACTTCATCATCAACTCTGGAAAATTCATCTTCGAAGAATTTAATCAAAATCATCTAGGCAACTCCCTTCGGATTCATCGTTTGAAGAAAATTCACTTTGAAAACACATTTTATTTATATTTGCCTTAGAAAATTTAAAATTCTCCCTTAGGAAAATTCATAATTCAAGCACTGATTAAATTCCTCACTGAAAAAGTGTCGGCGAAGCTTGAAAGATTTAGAAATCCATTCATCGTCACGAACATTCAGTACCCAGAAGCAAATTTTCGTTAGAATGTCTCGAATTCATGGGTACCCAACGAACGGGTTCATTTAATTTTTCGAATTTTGAACCTTAGAAAAATATCATTTTCATCATTTAAACTCGTTCTTCGCCTGTGATCACTCTGCGTTGCTCTGACTTCTAAAAAAAAATGAATCACCTTGCGTTATCATCATCTCTGACTTCATCACTGAGAAAAATTGCTTGCCTCGAAAAATTTTCATCAACTTGGAGCTCTAGGCACATTTTCTAAGAAAAATAAATTTGCCTTAGAAAATATTTTAAAAATCTTCTTGCACTTTTGAAATCTTGCCTTAGAAAAATTTGTTGATCGCCAGTGGAGAGGGATTTTCATTTAGAAAATTTTATTTGTTCCGGCATGCCTTACTTCATTTCATCTTCATCCCGTATCACTTCACACTTGAAAAAAAATATTCATTAAAAGCCCAACGCCTAGGCAAATTTTAAACACTTAGAAAATATTTCATTTCTACCCAAGGCGCCTAGCACTTGCCATTTCATCCTTAACGCCTTCAAAAATTTTTTTAACACCTTATAACTATTTTCCATCACACATCTCTCCATCACCCTAGGCGTATATTTCATTTTAACTCTCAACACCTTGAAATATTTTCCACGCCTAGCATATCACCCTTACTCTTGGCGCACATCACACTTAACAATTTTATTCTTAACGCCTTAGGAAATATTCCTAACACCTTATGACTCCCTTCACACGCCTAGCAAGGTTTCTCCAAGGCCCACCACCTTGGGCGCATTCTAGCCATGAAGGAGGATAACGCCTAAGCTTTTACCTTGAGTTTACCACGCCTAGGTAACATTTTCACCCTGTTCACCATTCGCATTTACCACTTACACTTCAAACCTGGGCGCATTTCCATGAGAGAGAAGGATGGGGGCATTTCAATGAGAGAGAAGGATGAAACTAGCTTCCACGCCTTGTGACCCTTCAACTTCCGTGTTTTTGTCTTGACATGCATGAACTTGGGCGCATTTTAGCCATGAAGGAGGACAGAAAACGTTGACTATGCTTTGACTCCTTGTAAGTTGGGCGCATTTTGATGAGAGAGAAGGATGGGCGCATTTCCTCTTGTGTGAAGGATGGAAATCAACCTTGGGCGCATTTCCTTGAGGGTGGCGGATTATCATGTTTGACCTTGCTTTGACCACCTTGTGAACTGGGCGCATTTTGATGAGAGAGAAGGATGGGCGCATTTTGACCCCTGAGGCGGATTTCTCATACTTAGAATTTTTCCTCAACTTTCCCTCTTTCACCTTGGGCGCATTTGGACCCCTGAACAGGATGAAATCTTGTTGACTTTCTTTTGACTTTTTCTACCTTGGGCGCATTTTGCCCTGTGTGAAGGATGAACTTGCATCTTGAAAAATTTTCTACGCCTCTTCATCAATCTGGGCGCATTTTGATATGCCTGCTGGACGAGACTCCAGACTTAGACGAATTTTTATCATCCTCGCCAGCTACGTGCCCTGCTATTTATAGTAAGTTCTCTGTATTCGCGCCTCTGAAGCTCGGAATGGCCTGAAATTTTAAACACAGCTTCTTCACGACTTTATCAACCTGTCGACACTGCAACTTTTAGTCACCCTGCTATTTATAGCCTGTTTCTGAGGGTGGCTTACTAAAAATAGTAAGCTCTTGATTCTGATAGCTCCCAAGCTCCAATCGAGTTGAAATTCGGATGAGGCGATCCTCACCACGTGACCTTACTGCCGACACCGACAGATGTAACCGATTTACTATTTTTAGCATCGCTTCCAATTTGACTTACTATAGCCAGTAAGTGCTCCGCTGACTGGAATTTCACCAGAGGCTTGAAGAATGCCGACGCGATGGTCCAGTTTCAAGATTTTGACTTTTGATGCCTATTTTAGCCCGGTTGGAAACCCTAACTCAGACCGCGATGTGTATCAAAAGATCTCCGCTCTCGCTTTTATGCATCAGCGATCAGCTCGCGGAATCAACTACTGAATCTACGTCGACATACCTGCTAAAAATAGCAAGTTCCTTACTGAGTGAGAATCCTTGTTTGTATGTCACACCATCGCGAAGCTCTCGAAAAACCCATCAGGAATCACCTGACATGCAAAGAAAAGCTCGACATGCAAACCCTAAAAATAGCCTCGGAAGGCTGAATCCTGAAAGTGATCATCTCGACTTGCATGTTATATCGCCGCGAAGGTCTCAAAAAACCCAGAAGGAATATCCAGACATGCAAAGAAAATCTCTGCATCTGGACCCTGAAATTTGCCCTGGAAGCCGGACTGCTAAAAATAGTAAGTTGTCCAATTTTGCTCAAATTTGGCATGCAAGCAGTCTGATATACTCTGAACGCTGTATGGTGATCGGAATCTCGAAAATACTGACAAATTGCCTGGAATTGCAGACTTACTAAAAATAGTAAGTATCTCGGAATTCTGATGAAATTTGGCTGGAAGCCTGCTGGATGCCTGCTGACAACATTGCTAAGTTCAATTTTCAATTTACTGGCCCTACTTGACCTTGACTTGACCAAAAATGATGAAACCCTAATTTTGGAATTGGCCAATATCTTCACGTTTAAGCTCAATGACGACACAACCCCCGGAAAGACAGACACCAGAAAAGAGACAGAGCGAGAGAGCGAGGAAAAAACCCAAGCCAAAAGACCGGAACGGAGCAAAAATAAGGGGGTCCCCATCTGAATGGGGCGATGTGTGAAAAGGTCACAACAGATACCTCAATGGAGCCTTTGTTCCCTAATTTCCTAATTATTGTATTTGTGCCAAGGGCACCTATTATCCATTTGTTGGGCCATTGACATCTAGTTTTCTCCATAATCCTTTTGACATCAATGTTTCCTTATCACCCAGGCGCATCTAATTGCCACCTTAACAAGCATGATGCAACAAGAATTATCTAGTGTAAAACTATGGAGTTGTAGCACAATTCAAATGCAGACATGCTAAGTTACCGATTCGTCAATATAAGCCTTCGGATACGATACGATACGATTCGGATTCGCGATTCGGATTCGGTATGCCCCAATTTCGACCAGGATTCGAAAATGGCACTGTGGATACGTTTCAGATTCGTGGCTTCACTGCGGATTCGTCCAGGATACGGCGCGACGAATCCGAGCAGAATCCGCGACGTTTTTTCATGTCAAAACCCCCAGTCCGCATAAAAACGTGTTTTTTTAATCATTTTTTATTATTTTTTTGACCGGATGTTGACTTCTAAACATTTTAATATTCATTGCAACCCTAATTTCGACCTCTAAACACACTAAATAGGTAAAAACAATCTCATTTAACAATTTGTGAATGAAAAACGAGTTTTTTTGCCTCCATTGCTGAACTTGCTCTCTTGCTTGCACAAGCTCGAATAGACTTGAAGGCTGATCGTTGGTTGTTCAAGGTTGATTGTTGTGCTATTCCTAAGCACTTGCAAGTGTTTTCTAAGATTCAAGAAGATTGTAGAGCAAGATTTGTTCAAAAGAGGTAGGTTTCTTTGAAGTTTTTTGATTTTTTCTTACATTTTTTTAAAGTTTAACAAATGAACTATTTTGTTTTGTTTTTATTGTTTTACTTTTGTTGATTGTTCTCATTCTTTTATGTTTTTTAGTTTCAAATTTCAATACCAAAATTATTTCAATCTGTTGTGCCTTGGCCCTTAGGTATTACAATGGCATCTGCTTCTAATTCAGGCCAATCTCGTTTCAAAATAAATGCAACCTCTCCCCTTTGGAAATATGTAGAAATGGTTCAACAATGTCCAAGTGGTGGAGTATTTATTTGGATTTGTGGTCATTGCAAAATTCAATACACGAGCTCATACAGTCGAGTGAAATCCCACTTGTGTAGGATCCCTGATATTGGCATCAAACCTTGTCCAGGACCTCCAGAAGGTGATGGAAAAGGCCTTGCAGATGACATAGTGTTGAAATATATTGCTGAGCAAGAGAAAGTAGATCAAAAAGCTGTTAGTCTTAAAAAATGGCATCCTTTGAGGAAAGGATCTCAATCCATGAAACCCCCTACACCACCTACTTATATTCCACCTACAGAAAGCCATCCATTTATGAACATCCCTCAAGAGCAAACCGTGCCCTCATCAAATAAAAGATCTAAGGGATTGTTGGAAGTTTCATTTCAGAATGAGGCAAGAGAGATTGCTGATCAAGACATAGCAAGATGTGTCTATGCCAATGGATTGGCATTCAACGTTGTTCGTTCACCATATTGGCAAAAAATGGTGAAATATATTAATGAGGCTCCAAAGGGGTATAAGGGCCCAAGTTTTGAGAAGGTGCGTTGCACCTTATTGGAGAAAGAGGTGAAACATGTAGCAGACTCTTTGAAGCCCATAAGGGATTCATGGATTGAAACAGGGGTGACCATCGTTTCTGATGGATGGAAAGATGCAAAAAATCGCCCATTGATCAATGTTATTGCCGTGTTCCCTAAAGGGGCAATGTTTTTGAGAGCAGTGGATTGTGAGGGATAGGTGAAAGATGGTCCATTTATTGCTAACATCCTTTGCCAAGCCATTGAAGAAGTGGGCCATCAAAATGTTGTGCAAGTTGTAACCGACAATGCCAAAAATTGTAGGGCTGCTGGGTTATTGATTGAGGAGAAGCATCGACACATTTTTTGGACACCTTGTGCTGTCCACTCCCTCAATCTAATGCTACAAAAAATTGGATCCAAAATTGAGTGGATCAAACAGGTGTATGCTGAGGGCGAAGACATCCAGATCTTTGTCACCAACCACCATATGACATAAGGAATATTTAGACAATTCTCAAAATTGGAATTGTTGAAGGTAAGTTAATTCTCAATATTCTTAAATTTTTAGTTTTCTTTTAATTTTAAATTTTGATTTTGTAAATTTAAATTACATTTTAATTTTAATTTTGATTTCCAAACAGGTTGCAGAGACCCGTTTTGCCTCCAACACAATTGTGTTGAGACGACTTATAAAGGTTCGTGAGGCACTTTGTGCCATGGTAATCAGCCCTAATTGGGCCATATGGAAGCAATCTAGCAGTGAAAGGGCAAATAGGATCAGGCAAAGGATCCTAGATGATTGTTGGTGGGATCGTGTTGAGTACCTGGTCAGTTTCACTGAGCCTATACTGAGCATGATCCGTTACACAGACATGGATAGACCTTGTTTGGGAGAAGTATATGATGGTATCGACTCAATGATTGAGAAGATGAAAACCATCATCAATGCAAAAGAGGAAGATCCTGATGAAAAGTTCTTCAAAGAGCTACAGGAAATCATGGTTGATAGATGGAACAAAATGACCACTCCATTGCATCTTCTTGCTTTTGCATTGAGTCCCAAATATTATAGTCTTGAGCTTCTTTCTGTTACATCAAGAGTTGCTCCATATAGGGATGTTGAAGTGGATCAAGGGTACAAGGCAGCAATTCGAAGACTTGAAATATTCCAAGCCAATTTTTTTTCAAATTTTCAATAACAGTTTACAAACAAACGCACCCGTTAAGGTTAGATCTAAACCCAAAACGATGCTGAAGCAACTCTAACCAGAATGTACACCAGGATCCTGAAGTGGGCAAGGTGTGAGCATTGGTCAGAGGATCTGAATGCAGAAACATAACTGGAAGGAACTCTAACCAAGAATGGCGCCGATGATGGCGAGCATATGGTCAGAGGATCTTCTACACTACAAGTACTGAAAGAAAACTCAACACCAAGTATGTGCTACCCAATCCAGTATGGAGTTGAGGCGACCATATGGCGGAGTGCTAAGAATTACAATGCTTTGAAGGGAAATAAGCTAGAATGTTGAAAGTAACTCGACACCCAGAATGTGCTTTTTAACCCGGAGTGGGAAAGGAGCTACCATAGGGCGGAGGTAAAGGAAATACAATTGCAATTACTGAATGTAAAGATGAGCATTACAAATCACGATAAGCAAGATTAACAACTGTTGTCAATACTACTGTCAGCTTACAATATGAAAGATAATGCCTTGCTATCAATGTGAATCAAGATGTAAATAGAGCTGCAACAATATATATCGAATTCCTTTCAATGAATAATAAAGCTTTGATCAGAAACTCTACTATTAAGTCCAACCTGATAATCTGATTTATGACAGTCTTGATTTCCGCTTGCATGAACAGCAGCCCTGTAACTCACAAATTCACTCACAACTCACTCCAAACTCAACCAAATTCCACGAGACAAAATGCAATAGGATCCTAGGATGATGGCGACCAAATTGGAACACTGAAAACTGATCAAAATGCCCTAAATGAATTATGCACGAATCCCAAGACAAAGCAAGAAGGTACGGCCCAGCAAGAGGGGCGATTTCACTTTAAAAATTCCAGACTTATCTAAAAATTCTGTAACTTGGGACAAAGGGTCGCCCCTACCAAACAAAGAGATACAGATGATACCCAGAATGACTCTTTTTGTATTTTTTGATTTATGAATTAAAACAACAATCTGCTGTGATTAAAATGCAACTCCAGAATCTATCTAATATGCAATAAATCTGATTTACAAACCCTCACAAAACTTAAATGCAGAAATCTCACAATGAAACATTCAATCTATCACTATCTCACTACTAGTCGCTATCTTTCAAGCGAGAAGCAATGCCTAGCTAGGAGGCTTACATTCCTCGAAGCAATCCCAAAGCCAATCCGGCAGCATAACATTCCTGTAGACCAAAGATGATGAAACAAGAACCAAAGGCTTCCTTTTATAATTTGCTGTTGACCTTCTCGAAACCCTAATCTTCTTTTCAGAGTCAAACCCTAATCCCCAAAAGATGGCGTCCCTTTCTTCAAAGCTTCAATTTTGACTTCTTTTAATTAAATCCATCACTTTAATAATTGCGTCCAACTTAAGGCTTTAATTCAACCTTAATAGTTAGAAAATAATCTCAATGATGGCGTCACCCTTAAAAGACCACTTTTTAAAACAACATTAAGTTAAGAGATTAGGCCAAGGGGAAATATAACATTAAAATATAATGTTATTTAAGTGAAATGAACTTATCTCTCCGAAACTGCATCCCGAGACCAGAATTTGAATAAACCAATTGAGTCAACTGAAGAGGAAAGTCAACTGTGCCGAGACCAAAAGGACCACTGCTAGAAATAGAATTTGCTAAAAATAGTAAATTCCAGAAAGTGCTCAGAATGCCAAGAGGAACATATCACTGCGAAGCCCACAGAAAACCCAGAAGGAATCCGCAGTTCAATCACCAATTCACGAGCAATCGCAACCTCCACACAAGAAACCCTAATCAAACCGTCCGAGTAGCCTACGGGTCTCCAGAATAGGCCAACGGTCATCTAAGAAGATCATGCTCGAGAAGGGGACATTACAGTCCGCCCTCCCCAAGATTGCTTGTCCTCAAGCAATCGCAACTCTGGATGCTGCGGAATCTCATCATTCTCCCAAGTTGCATCCTCTAAAGGCAAATTTTTCGACTTTACCAAGTATTCTCTGATTGTTCATTTCCTCAAAGAACGCTCTCGAGAATCAAGAATCTCCTGTGGAATTAAAACCAACTGTCCTTCATCCAAAGGAGGAAACTGTGATGAAGCAATAACATTATGTCCAAGCGCCTTCTTGAGGCGAGACACGTGGAAGACATTGTGCACTTTGCTACTTGAGGGTAGCTCCAACTCATACGCTACTGCTCCCACCCTTTTGATAACCTTGAACGGCCCATAGAAGCGAGGTTTGAGCTTCTCAGCTCCACTCTTCTTGAGAGTAGATTGTCTATAAGGCTGTAGTCGGAGATAAACCATATCCCCAACCTCGAAAGAACGCTCAACACGCCTCTAATCAGCATACATCTTCTGCTGATTCTGTGCAATCTGAAGATTGTTCTTCAATGATTTCATGATGTCCTGACTCTGCTGCAGTAAGTCCTTGGCTTGAGGAGCTTTGCTATCACCAAACACCAAATCAGCAAAGCTAGGTGCTTCATAACCATAAATAGCCAAGAAAGGTGACATCTTTATTGACATATGAAAGGAAGAATTATAACAGTACTCGCCTATGTGAAGCCATTTAACCCACGCCCTTTGCTGTTCTGAAACATAGTTTCTCAAGTAGCCTTCCAACCACTTGTTCACTATTTCAGTTTGTCCATCTGTTTGGGGGTGATAACTAGTGCTTGGAGTAAGCACAGTACCACTCATTCTGAAGACCTCTTGCCAAAAAGTGCTTAGGAACTTACTGTCCCTATCACTCACAATGTTTTTTGGCAGCCCATGTAATCTAAACACCTCATGAAAAAACAGATCTGCAACTTGAGCTGCTGAAAAAGAGCTGGTAATGGCGAAGAAGTGAGCAAATTTTGTTAGTCTATCCACTACCACATAGATACAATCCTTCCCTTGGACCTTGGGCAACCCTGTGATGAAGTCCATCGATATGCTTTCCCATTTTTGATTGGGAATAGGAAGAGGTTGCAGCAAACCAGCTGGTAGAGTATGCTCATTCTTGTTCATTTGACAAACGGGACACTCCTGAATGTAGCGTTGAACTTCTCCTTTCAACCCTTTCCAAGAAAATCTTTCCCGGATCTGCCTATATGTCTTAAAGAATCCTTGGTGACCAGCAAGCGGAATGTCATGAAATGTCAACAAAATCTTCTTCCTGAGCTTAGAATCAGCCACCAGAAAGATTCTACCCTTGTAGTGTATCAACCCTTCAATCACCTTGTACCTTTCGTCATGAAAAGTACCCTCAATGATGCTGGTTGCAAACTGATTTTTGGCATAATCAGCAAGCAACATGTCCTTCCAATCAGTTGTAAGCTCACACAATGAGCTCAAATGGGGTCTCCTAGACAGAGCATCAGCCACAATGTTATTTTTCCCTTTGACATACTCAATGTCAAAGTCGTAAGCTTGAAGCTTATTCACCCACTTTTGTTGCCTCTCATTCAGATCTTTCTGATGCATGAAGTGTTTGAGACTATGGTGATCAGTCTTGACCACGAACTTGTTTCCCACCAAATACTGTCTGAACTTAGCTAATGCATGCATAATGGCAAGCATTTCCTTGTCATAAATGGAGTAGGTTCTTTCAACACCTCTTAGCTTTCTACTCTCAAACACTATTGGATGTTTGTTTTGCATCAAAACAGCCCCAACTCCTTCACCGGATGCATCACACTGTAGCTCGAAAGGCTTGGAGAAATCCGGAATAGCCAAAACCGGACAAGAGCTCATGATCCTCTTAAACTTATCAAAAGTAGTTTGAGCCTTTTCTGACCAACAAAAGGCCCCCTTTTTTGTGAGGTCAGTAAGAGGAGCAGCATTCTGTGAGTAACCTTTCACAAATCTTTTGTAAAATCCACATAGACCCAAAAATCCTTTCAATTGAGTCAAGTTCTCAGGAGGTGGCCAATCAACAACTGCCTTGATCTTTTCAAGATCAACCTTCACTCCCTCAGCACTGATTATGTGGCCAAGGTAAAGTAGCTCCTCCATTCCAAATTCACATTTGGATTCTTTGGCAAACAAGCATTCTGATTCTAGAATGCTGAGCACTTCCTCCAAGTGCTTGAGATGTTCTTCCCAAGTCTTGCTAAAAATCAAAATTCATCGAAGAATATCAACACAAACCTCCTCAACTGTTTCTGAAAAACCTTGTTCATACAAGACTGGAAGGTAGCAGGAGCATTAGTCAACCCAAATGGCATGACTAGAAACTCAAGTGGCCATAGTGACATCTGAAAGCTGTCTTCTCAACATCAGATCCTCTCATCCGAATCTGGTGGTAGCCTGATCTCAAATCGATCTTTGAAAAGAACTTGGCGCCATGTAGCTCATCAATGAGCTCATCTATCCTTGGAATGGGGTATCGGTTTTTGATGGTGCTTTGATTCAAAGCATGATAGTCCACACACATGCGCATGGTACCATCCTTCTTCTTCACAAGAACCACTGCTGAAGCGAAGGGACTCTTGCTTGGACGAATGAAACCCATCTCCAAGAGTTCCTGAATATTTTTCTCAATATCATCCTTCTGCTTCTTAGGGTACCGATATGGAGTTGTAATAACTGGTTTAGCTCCTTCCTTGAGCTCTATGATATGCTCTGAACCCCGTTCAGGTGGTGGTCCAGGAGGTAAATCAGCAAATACCTTGCTCTTTTTTGTGAGTAAGGACTGAACATCAGGAGGATAGTCTCTCTTAGTTTCAACCGGACTAGCAGGAAGAATCATACAATCTGCAGCCAACTCAGCTTGATCATGACGAATCAGCCTTGCCATTCTCTTGAATGACACAACTCGAGGACCCCCATTGGACATTCCTCTTAGTACTACCCTCTTCCCATCGGATTGAAACTTGAGCTCCATAGTTTGCAGATTTAAGGAGATCTCTCCAAGTGAACGCAGCCATTGAATGCCTAGAACGGCATCCGTATCTCCAATGTTGACCACATAGAAATCGTCCTTGACTTCATAGTTTCCCAATTGCATAGTCATGTTTGAGATCTTCTTGGTGCATGAGATGTGGAATCCATCAGCAACCATGACCTTGAAGCCTTCAAACTCTTCTGTTTGCAGCCCCTTCTTTGCCACCACAACTTCATCAATGAAGTTATCTGTTGCCCCGGTGTCAATCAAAGCAACTACTCGCTACCCCTTAATCATCCCTCGAACCTTGAAGGATTCATTCCTTTGAAAGCTCGAAAGTTGAGCCAAAATACCTCCGCTTTCCTTTTCATCTTCAGACTCTTCTAGAACTCTTTCCACTTCACTATCTTCAAAATCAGATTGCTGGTCTGAAAAATCAGAATTACTTTCACCAGCTAAATAGTACTCAATCTGATTAAATTTAACTCCCTTTGGGCAAGCATGATCTTGAGACCATTTTTCCCTACACCGGAAACATAACCCCTTTCTTCTGAGTTCGTTCAGTGTCTCTGGATCCAATCTTGTGACATGAGGATTATGCTGTTTGAACTCCTTATGCTGAGGTCTCAAAGGAGGTCTTTGATGAGGTCTTTTTCCTTTATCCCCTTTGTGAAAAGGATGGCACAGGTTGAAACTTTGTCTTAGAATTGCCTCCATGTTTCTTGCCTTCTTCATGGCCTCTTTTGTAGGGAGGGTGGATCAAAGCTTAATCCAACCCTTGGTGGCTCCATCAATCCTTCACTGAAAAGGATCACCAAATGCCTCTCAATGATTCCTGTGACCATGATTGAGAGTCTCTGAAACTCGGCAATGTAGGCATCAACTGTACCATATTGCCTAAGTTGTGCCAATTCTCTGAAACGAATTTTAGGATCTTTTTTCTCAAATCTCTCGATGAACCTATTGGTGAACTCATCATAGGTAGTGATAGACCGATGACCCAAGGTGACTAGGCCATGGTACCACCACTCGTGCGCCACCCCATCTAGGTGTAGCGTAGCGAACTTAATCGCCTCCTCTTCTGCCATGGGTCTAAGAGCTAGATAGTTATCCAGCTTTTGAATCCAAGCTCGAGCTGAACTGTTATCACTCCCGTCATAGTGTGGAAGTATAACCTTGTTGACAGCTTGATACAAGTCCCCTTGAACTGTTGTTCTTCTTATCTCATGATGTCTCCCTTGTCCCTTATTCTTTCTTTTATGATCCATAAAGTCATTATAGGACATATCCATCTTGATTTCATCAGAGAGAGAATCATACTCCGCACGGCCAAGTCTCAACTGTTCCACGAATGAAGCATTCTCTTCAGGATTAGGTTGAGTGTTTACTGGTGCCAAGAAGGTGGGTTTGAATGGCCTGGAAGAAATGTATGTGTTGTTTGAAATAGGCTGAGCAGCATGTTCATCATGCTGGTTGGAGGCATTGTGTTCTCCTCTATGTCCTGGGTTGTTTTGTGGAGTCGTGTTCTGGCCCACTTTCCCCATCATGAGAGATACCATATCCATTAAGGCATCCATCTTCCTTTCAAATCTCTTTCCCGGACTTATCGATCTCTCTCTTCCCTTTCCACTATCATCTCTGTTGCTGGTAAACCTCTCGTTACCCCCGACTGACCTCTCACCTTCTGCCATGTCTGTTTCCTGAGAAGACTCCCAATGAGCCCTCAAAACCTCTGAAGTTGTTTGACCTTCAGGAACCTGATAGAGCTGAAACTGATTTGCAGCCTTCTTGTCTTCCCTTGCTATGTATCTCTTTTCTCTGTCACTCATAGACGGTTTGTTTCCGCAGGGATCGCCAAGATCGCATTGGCTCACATTCTGTGAAATGACCAGGCTGATTTTTTGGAATTTTCAAGTATTACAATAATCAAAGCAATACGGTCGTTAGAGTTGGCTCTAAACCAAAGCGTCTTTGACAACTCTAACCAAATGTACGAGGGATTCCCAGCGTGGGCATGGTGGCAGGCAGTGGTCGAGGAGGATCACGAATAGAAACAAAGGCTGGAAGGAACTCTCTAACCAAGAATGGCTATTGATAAGCGAGCATATGAGTCGGAAGGATCTTAATAGGAATCGATGCAAGAACTCTAACCAAAATGCGTGTCAGTGACGATGAGCATGTGGTGGAGGATCCCTACCATCCTAATAAAGCAAACTCAGCACCAATGTGCTACTCAATCCGGTGCAGAGTAGGCCTGTAGGAGATAAAGAAATACAGTGCGATTGCGAGGAATGTAAAGATGAGTATTACAAATCATGATAAGCAAGATGAAAGAACTGCTGTCAGTACTACTGTCAGCTTACAATATGAATAGAATTCGCCTGCCAAGAGCATGGAGTTAGAACAATTCAATGAGCATCTAATAAGAGAATTCTCCTTGCTTAATGGAAATACCAAGACTGATTTCTTCTCTCAAAAACCAGATTTAAGATTCTGATCTATACAGATCTGCGCTTTTAATTGTAAAACCAGCAACCTAATACCACACAAAAATGATCATATCACTCTCACAACTCATCTAATTGACGTGAAACGAAATGCAATATACCCTAACAGTGAAGGCGACCATGATAGAACACTGAAAGCCAATCAAAAGACTATATTATTTATGCACGAATTTCAAGACAAGGACAGATGGTACGGCCCAGCAAGAAGTTCGATCTGCCTTTAAAAATTCAGACTCACTAAAAAATCTGCAACTTATAGAGAAGGGTCGCCCCTCACAGACAGATAGATATAAGCAGTACCCAGAATGACTCTTTTTGTATTTTTTGACTTATGAATGAAAACTACAATCTGTTGTAATAAATATGCAACTCCATAAAACTCACTAATATGCATAAAACTGATTTACAAAGCCATACAAAGACTATAATGCAGAAATCTCACAATGAATCACTCAAACTACACTATCTCACCACTAGTCGCTATCTTTCAAGCGAGAAGCAATGCCAAGCTAGGAGGCTTACATTCCTCGAAGCAATCCCAAAGCCAATTCGGCAGCATAACATTCGTGTAGACAAAAGATGATGAAATTAGAACCAATGGCTTCCTTTTATAATTTCCAGTTGACCTTCTCGAAACCCTAATCTTCTTTTTTTGAGTCAAACCCTAATTCTCCAATAGATGGCGTCCCACTTTCCCAAGCAATATTTGACTTTTAATTATAAACTTTATCTCTTCCTTGAAGTAGGCGTCCAACTTATGCTTGGATTAAATCTTTTAATAAGAAATATAATTAATTCCTTTAATAGAGCCCACCACCAAAGTACATCTTACCCCAAAACAACAACTTAAAGAGTAAAGTTGCTAAGCCAAGGAGTCAATGTTAAAATATAACATTAAAACGCGAAGCAGAAATTAAAATAATTCAACTTATCTCTCTGATTGTACTAAAGCCCAAAATGAGTAAGCCAAGCTGATAAGTCGATGGAAAGTCAAGCGGAGTGCGAAACCAGCGGGACCACCACTTGGAAATGAATTTACTAAAGGAAAATGAAGTAAATTCCACGGAGATCTTCAGAATGCCAAGAAAAAACATATCAACTGCCAAATGCTCACGAAGGCAGGAAAGGAATCTGCCATTGAATCAACCAACCCTCAAGGCATCCCATTAAAGGCAACTAAGAGCACTAATTTCCTGCTTTCAAGATAGCCTACGGGTCTCGGGAATAGGCCAGCAGTCAACTGGGAAAGATCATGCTCGAAGGGACATTACATTCATCTTCTTCGTATCCAGAGTCGATGTGAATTGGTAGAAGACTCATCAAAGGTATAGAAACATGTGTTAAAGGCGGCTCCTCTGCTTCTTTCTGAGGTACGGGCTCGTTAGGAGGAGTTTCTGTTACAACTGTAGGTTGCTCCTGTATGACTATGCCCGAGAAGTCTAACCTTCTTCTTACATTTTTATTTGATCTACCACCTTTGACGCCTTCTTGAGACTGACTTATGCCCTTCCCTTTTGACTGTGCCCTGGAAGAAGAGGGAAGTGTCTTTGGCAGCTCTGCTACTGGAATGGAGTTTTTCCTCTTAAGGATTAGGAAAACCTTCCTATGCTCAAGGACTTGTCTTGTCCTGTCTTCAATTGAGAGGGACTCTTTATTAGCCCAATTGACTTGAGGAAGGGGTTGATCTTCAATTCGCTTTTGAGCATACATCGAGAGAAGCACATCCTCATCATCGTCTGATAACCCTTCAATGTCTTCTAAGAAGCAGTCTTTCATCTGGTGAAGAGTGAGCCTACTGTAACTACGCCTTCGCACCTCGAACTCATCTATGCAATTGGCCCAAAAGTCTTCGAGAGCGGGTAAGTGAGCATAGTTTTTCTCAAGTCAGCCAACATAGACGCTATGAGGGTCATAAAATCGTCTCTCGCTGTAAGGCTTGAGACCAAGTTTATCTAACTCATCCCCCATGGTCTTAGCATCTGTTGTTGTTATGCATGTATAAATTTCCAACCCCAATGGAAAACCGAGGGCTGGTTTCTTTCTGTTCCTCAAGACTATGTGGACCTCACGTGCCTGCCTTAAGAACTCCATGAAGATGACCTCGTCTGACGGGTACCTTGGTAACATGAGTGGGGCACCTGAAAATCCATAGACTCTGAGATAGGTGAAAGTAGGAAATTGTATGAACCAATCAGCCCACTCCGCCATCGCTGCCCTGGCGACTGAAGAGATACGGACGTGCAATTCATTGTCTAGGTCCCGCACTGTGTACATCAGGAAAGCATGGAGTCAAACCGGATGAACTTCCTTTAGGCTTTTTCCTTTTCAATAATGGCATATATTTAAAAATAGACAAGATCTTGAGGAAATATATCACAAATTTCATTTTCATTCCCAAAATAAGAATGGAAGCATGGTAAAATCAACCATAGAGTCCATTGAACCAAAGCTGAGTTGTGTGAGTAGTTTGCTTCAAGTGTGTGTGTGGTCAGCCTACATTGGAGAAATTGGAACTTCTTTTCATTATAGGTTTAAAGAGCATGGTTTTGATATCATATCTAGATCTTGGCTCTAGTAGAACATGTGCATATGACATCTCATGGAATTTGTACACTCAAAGCTAAAATTGGTCAAGGTGGAATATTATTTGTAAAACAAACTAAGGGGGGGCTATTGAGATTGTTAAGCATCCCAATACTCTCAATAAGTAACAATAACTCGAGCTTAGTGACTCCTAGAAGCCTATCATTCACATGCTTAAGCTTCATAATGAAAGTGATTAAGTAGAATTTAAAAATAATTAATCTTTGTTGAGATTTGTTCAATCATGTTGACTAAAATTTAGTGATTAGCTACTATGTATTGATCTCTTCATCACTTAGTACCTCATGCTCTTTAAGTTTCCCATGTTTGCATTTTTATCATACATCCTAAGGATGGACCACAAAGTGTGACTTGAAATGTTGATTCTCTAATTTCCTATCACAATTTCTATAGAATATTGATCTTTAAAATTATGGATTGTGGAAGCTTGAAGTCTTCAAAAATTAGAAGTTTTTGGTTGATATCTTATCAATTTCTTTTATTACATTAAGTACCTAGATTGAACCTATAACTCTTGGTTTGTGGTTCAACTTAAGATAATTTATTGATCTTTTCATTTAGACATTTCTCTATTTTCACATTACATCTAAATTCTGTTGTAATAGATATGAGAATTCATTCTTGGCATCTTCTTCTAATTATTTCAATGTTTAAAGACAAGGACTTTTTTCTTATAGAAAAAGGGAACATTATTTTCCTTCTATTAAGACCTCTGTTCTCTTGATATGTATCTTACACTTATAAGATTCATTGGATGGATAACTTGTGAACCACTCATTTCCCAACATAGTAGCCGCTAAGTTGGCTTGAGCATTAGTTTTGAGCTGTTGTTTTAATCCACAAGGTTCAATGAATCCTAAATACATTGAAATCACTTAGTGCATACTGCATACTTATGTATTTTGACCCAAGAAAAAAATTCATTCATCTGGGAATATTAACTTGAAAAACTTTTCATTCTTATTTGTTAGAAATGGGGATTTTATTTCAATGGGGGATAGTATGTTATGAATTGCATTGTAAGTAGCACCGGTTATTGCTGATAGTGATAAATTGGTGTATGCACTCATGTCATTCCTCCATGTGACGGTGTGCTATTGAACCATCTAATGTTGTCCAATTCTGACAGAGAGGTAATGCAGATTCTATGGATGTGCTAGTTGAGAAGGTACAAGATACTTTGACTGGTAAAATGAGAGTTTTTGAGGAGCCACCTAAAATAAAAGTGTCTAAATCCCCAGCATTTGCACTCTACGCACTACATTATCTAAAGGTAAATAAAATGATCTTTTAAGATGATATGTGGAATATTGATTCCTCTTTCTTGAAAATGTTTATTTTTTCCATAATAGTAGTTAAATATGAAAGTAATGATCTGTTCATGTAAAATGGTTTTGGCATGCATCTTGTTTTGATAAAGTCTAATTTAGAAATGTTACACCTGTTTGACATCCACTAACAGGGGAACAGTTGCAATAATCCTAGGAGAGAGCAAAACATAGATGTTTGTTAATACATTATGAATAGACTCAAATTGTAAAAACATGTTTCACTGTATTAAGGAAAATAATAGGTAGTCTTCTTCTGGCAAAGAGAGCCAATCACTTCTTATGAGAACACTTGTAATCATTTGTAAATGTTCAGTCAATATCTATTAGTAGTACATATCGGTCCATTGTAACTTATAGTAGGAAAATTAGTTCATTCTAACGACAACATACTTTCAAAATAAGTGCAAGGATTGGGTTCCAAAAATTAAAAGCAATAATGAAGATATAACATTGTAAATGGCCATGACATCTCTAGAGATGTTGTTTATATCAAGTCTAAATGATCTCTAACAAGATATGAAAGGCATGTGAATATTAAAAACACTATTATAGGAATGGGCAAGAAAAGATTATTTTCTATAGGTGTATGAGATGAGTTAGAGAAAAAGTGAGCCATGAAAATTTTGTACCTTGTGATCATTCAATCTTAACTTCCATTGCCAAAAGAAAAACTTAAGATGTTAGATGAATAAAATTAGAAATTTCGTGAACTTTGTCTACTTAACATTTGGGATTTAAAGTTAGCTTATTCTTGAGTAGCTCTTTTGCCACTTTTACTGACTGAAGCTTTTTTATCTGTACCAAGCTTCTATCACTCATCTAAGATCTAAGATTAGTAGCTGTTGCTTGCTTGTTGAAATTCAAAAAGGATGACAGTTTCATCTAAAAGTTAAGAAAAGAGAGAAGGGACTGGTGAAAGTAGAAATCTTCTGATAATATTTTGTCTAATGATATTCAGTTAGACCATAAGTACTCTAGACTTTGTTTTAGCCTGAAATGAGGAAAGGATCAAAGCCCCGTTGTGATCAAGTTGGAATGTTAGACTTTGTTTTTAACTCTTAAGTCTTCAATCCAAATCAAATTTCTCTCCTTATCCTGATGATGGATCACTGTGTGTGATCCAAAATGTCGATGCAAAAAATATACACAGTTGAAGCGAAAAGTATTTACAATCAAGTTGGTATGTTTTTGGATTAGTTCTATGAATCTAAGAGGAGTCCATTTGCAGCATTTAGGGGATAGATCGATTCAATTTCTAAAGTAGATCAGCAAAGGAAAAATGGGATTATATTATGGTATATTCACAAGATGAACTTGAAGGGAAGACTGGTAAGAGCGTTGGTAGTCGAGTGATTTCTGCATCATTTTTGAAAATGACTCTACTTTAAAATGCAAGAGTCCATTGATTAGGATCATGCCAGTAGTTGCCACATATTTTAGAAATCCCATATCAATCTTCAGAACTACTAAATATTTTCATTCCAGTTATTACATCATGTGAAAGTCATGGAACGTTAAGAATTTTCCACAAGAAAGATGGTTGAATGAGATTCATAATGTTGTCATACAATTTAGAATTGTAGAGCTCTGAACCTTGGATTCTTTCCAGTCAGGTTATACTGTTTGTAGTATTTTTTTCTCTAATTCTCTGTGAATTTTTGATAAATGGAAAGTGTATGTATAAAAGAGTGGAGAAAAAAGATTCTAATGGCCAAGTCCTTTGCGCAAAAACTCACAAAAAAGAACTTTGGCAAGATGACCAAGTAGCATTGAAACCGAAAGAAACCTTTACATCCTTATCCTTTGACAAAAAGCAAACATTATACTTTTTCCTGGCTAAAACTGAAAAGTGGAATAGTATAGAAGCATAAGCACAATGTTTTCCATTGGAACGAAATTACCCCTATCCAATTGTTCTTTAATTAGATGCAATATTAAGAGTTTTTTCTAGCATTTTTTCCTAGGAGACAAGCCCACCACCACCAATAATTCCTTATCTATAACGGATGACATCTTGGATTCTCAAGGCAAAACAATGATTATTTCCTATGGTTCTCTTGATTTCTTGATGTACTTTCATGTATATATTGGGTTGCACATATTCCTACTTTTCATAAATAACTGTCTTTTTCATTAAACATTTCATTTGCATTGCAGTATAATCATCTTGATTATTGGATTCATTTGCTTCTATTTTGTTTCTTTGTTTTGC